>JABMCL010003735.1:317500-337188 GCA_018857735.1 Alviniconcha marisindica
GTGACACTCAGCACACTCTCTGATCCACAGTGACACTCAGCACACTCTCTGATCACAGTCACACTCAGCACACTCTCTGATCACAGTCACACTCTCTGATCACAGTGACACTCAGCACACTCTCTGATCACAGTCACACTCAGCACATTCTTTGATCACAGTCACACTCAGCAAACTCTCTGATCACAGTCACACTCAGCACACTCTCTGATCACAGTCACACTCTCTGATCACAGTGACACTCAGCACACTCTCTGATCACAGTGACACTCAGCACACTCTCTGATCACAGTGACACTCAGCACACTATCTGATCACAGTGACACTCAGCATACTCTCTGATCACAGTGACACTCAGCACACTCTCTGATCACAGTGACACTCAGCACACTCTCTGATCCCTCACCCGCACACCCTTTAGCACACTCTCTGATCACAGTCACACTCAGCACACTCTCTGATCACAGTGACACTCAGCACACTCTCTGATCACAGTGACACTCAGCACACTCTCTGATCACAGTGACACTCAGCACACAGTGACACTCTCTGATCACAGTGATACACAGCACACTCTCTGATCACAGTGACACACAGAACACTCTCTGATCACAGTGACACACAGCACACTCTCTGATCACAGCGACACTCAGCACACTCTCTGATCACAGTCACACTCAGCACACTCTCTGATCACAGTCACACTCAGCACACTCTCTGATCACAGTGACACTCAGCACACTCTCTGATCACAGTCACACTCAGCACACTCTCTGATCACAGTCACACTCAGCACACAGTGACACTCTCTGATCACAGTGATACACAGCACACTCTCTGATCACAGTGACACACAGCACATTATCTGATCACAGTGACACTCAGCACACTCTCTGATCACAGTGACACTCAGCACACTCTGATCCACAGTGACACTCAGCACACTCTCTGATCACAGTGACACTCAGCACACTCTGATCCACAGTGACACTCAGCACACTCTCTGATCACAGTGACACTCAGCACACTCTGATCCACAGTGACACTCAGCACACTCTCTGATCACAGTCATGCTCAGCACACTGTTCTTCAGGAGCAGAAGCATATTTCAACACTGTCCTGTTTCTGAGGTGTGTTATTCCAGTGACTGCAGACTTAATGATTCATACTGGATTCACTCTTCCCCCACAACAAGGACACCTCCCTCAGAGTAAGAACTCCACCCTCACAACAAGGACTCTTTCTTCACAAAAAACACGTAAGAACTCCCCCTCCACAGTAAGAACTCCCCCCTCACAACAAGGACTCCCCCCTCACAAAGAACTCCTCCCTCACAGTAAGAAATCCCCCCTCACAACAAGGACTCCCCCCTCACAAAAAATTTTAAAAGAAATCCCCCCTCACAACAAGGACTCCCCCCTCACAGTAAGAACTCCTCCCTCACAGTAAGAACTCCCCCCTCACAACAAGGACTCCCCCCTCACAGTAAGAACTCCTCCCTCACAGTAAGAACTCCCCCCTCACAACAAGGACTCCCCCCTCACAGTAAGAACTCCTCCCTCACAGTAAGAACTCCCCCCTCACAACAAGGACTCCCCCCTCACAGTAAGAACTCCCCCCTCACAACAAGGACTCCCCCCTCACAATAAGAACTCCCCCCCACAGTAAGAACTCCTCCCTCACAGTAAGAACCCCCCCCACAAAAGGACTCCCCCCTCACAGTAAGAACTCCTCCCTCACAGTAAGAACTCCCCCCTCACAACAAGGACTCCCCCCTCACAGTAAGAACTCCTCCCTCACAGTAAGAACTCCCCCCTCACAACAAGGACTCCCCCTCACAAGTAAGAACTCCCCCTCACAGTAAGAACTCCCCCCTCACAAGAAGACTCCCCCCTCACAGTAAGAACCTCCCCCCTCACAAAACAAGGAAATCCCCCCCCCCCCCCACAGTAAGAACTCCTCCCTCACAGTAGAACTCCCCCCTCACTACGTAGGACATCCCCCCCCCCCCCCACCCATCACTCCTCCCTCACAGTAAGAACTCCCCCCTCACAACAAGGACTCCCCCCTCACAAAGAACCTCCTTCAGCCCTTCACACGTTCTAGAGAACTCCCCCCTCACAACAAGGAAATACCCCCCTCACAAAGAACCCCCCAAAAAGGTCTCCTCACGTTGGGCCCCACTCCATCTTGACCACGAAGAATCCTTCAACAGGATCACAAAAATTCCCCACAAAAAAAACTCCTTACTTACGTCTGCGGCACTCATTTTGACCACGACAGATTGGGTTAACAGATGACAAAACTTCCCCAGCAAAAACAAACTTTAGCTTACGTTCCGCGCCCAGACCACGACATATTGGGTTAAAAAGGACAAATTCCCCACAAAAAAATGTTGCTTACGTTCTGCGGCACTCATTTTGACCACGACATGATTGGGTTAACAGATGACAAAATTCCCCAGCAAAGAACAAACTGTTAGCTTACGTTCTGCGGCACTCATTTTGACCACGACATGATTGGGTTAACAGATGACAAAATTCCCCAGCAAAGAACAAACTGTTAGCTTACGTTCTGCGGCACTCATTTTGACCACGACATGATTGGGTTAACAGATGACAAAATTCCCCAGCAAAGAACAAACTGTTAGCTTACGTTCTGCGGCACTCATTTTGACCACGACATGATTGGGTTAACACTATAACAGCTGACAAAATTCCCCAGCAAAGAACAAACTGTTAGCTTACGTTCTGCGGCACTCATTTTGACCACGACATGATTGGGTTAACACTATAACAGCTGACAAAATTCCCCAGCAAAGAACAAACTGTTAGCTTACGTTCTGCGGCACTCATTTTGACCACGACATGATTGGGTTAACACTATAACAGCTGACAAAATTCCCCAGCAAAGAACAAACTGTTAGCTTACGTTCTGCGGCACTCATTTTGACCACGACATGATTGGGTTAACACTATAACAGCTGACAAAATTCCCCAGCAAAGAACAAACTGTTAGCTTACGTTCTGCGGCACTGGGCTGGCGCTTGTTGCTGCGCTGTGCAGATGTGGGCTTGTTAGTCCCAACCGGATGCATGGTGCTGCGCTGTGGCTCCAAGGACCCTGCTGGTCTGGGACAGTAACTGTAAGGCTGTGGGCATCCACTCCTGTCTGCTGACACACAGCACAATGCACAATACAGTAGACAACAAATTGTCCAAAGGCTTATAGCTATAAAGCTTCAAGTAATGTACTAAAAGAAATTGTTAAATTAAGTAAAGAGAAATATACCTAGCATGTAGCTTTGCAAGAAACAGTTATTAAACTGTCACGTCTTGTGGCCTAGAGCAACAACTTCAATATATTTTGTCCATGCTGTTTGAACATGAGGAATCTGTATGCCAGGGGAATGCTTGCTGACATAAAGTTCACTGTGCCGTTAGGAAAGTCTCAGCCCTCACTTCCTGTGGCTTTTGGTTTCTGTGCAGTTTACTGAGTTTAGAAAGTTATCCCTCAGGAAACCTGGTTCTTTCCTCTGGGAATTCCAAGCATTTGGCCCACTGATTAACTTAAAGGGACATGAAGCATTGGGCCCACTGATTAAGTTAAAGGGGACACCAAGCAATGGGCCCACTGATTAAGTTAAAGGGGACACCAAGCAATGGGCCCACTGATTAAGTTAAAGGGTCACCAAGCATTTGGCCCTGTAATTAAGTTAAAGGGGACACCAAGCAATGGGCCCAGTGATTAAGTTAAAGGGGACACGAAGCATTCACCCCACTGATTAAGTTAAAGGGGACATCAAACATTCAGCCCACTGACTAAGTTAAAGGGGACACGAAACAATGGGCCCACTGATTAAGTTAAAGGGGACATGAAGCATTTGGCCCACTGATTAAGTTAAATGGGACATGAAGCATTCAGCCCACTGATTAAGTTAAAGGGGACACCAAGCATTGGGCCCACTGATTAAGTTAAAGGGGACACCAAGCATTCAGCCCACTGATTAAATTAAAGGGGACACCAAGCATTTGGCCAACTGGTTAATTTAAAGGGAACACCAAGCGAAGACACAAGGTGTCCTGAAACTATAGACAATGCACAAATACATCCACCTGCAGACTTCATATGGTTGTTCTATCAACAGCTGTGACACAAATACACAGTGATCACAACAGATGTTTTTTTCAAAGCGGTGTGGCATCTATAATACTATATGGTGGTGAAAGTGGTTCATGGAAACCAGTTAGAGAGTCAGTGTAACTGGTCAGATACATGGCCATCCATACTACTGCCAGAGCTGTGCTAGTAAACACCCAGTTCCCTTCCCCACCTAAAACACACACACACACACACACACACACACACACACACACACACACACACACACACACACACACACACACACACACACATTCACATGCTCACACATGTATAGACACACACCACATGTGAGAGAGGTTCACAGAAACTGGTTAGACAGTCACTGTAACTGGTCAGATACACAGCTGTCTATACTACCGGTATAATTCTACTAGCAAACACCATGCTCCCTTCCCTGTCTAGAACACACACACACACACACACACACACACACACACACACACACACACACACACACAAAACACACATGCAACATGCCATGCACTCTCTCTCTCTCTCTCTGCTTATTTTGTTGTTTGTTCTGAGAACCGGTCAAACAAAATAACAGTCAGTCCATCTGACCGATTGCTGACTTTTCCAGTATGTACGCCAAATCTTAACTGCTAAAAACAGCAGTTAAGACGAATGCTGGATACATCTTGCTTTGAATCTGAGCTCTTCAGGGACAGCTACGTTGGTATGCTCTTTCCTGCAGAAGATCACAAAATGGCTGGCTCACAGCTTAATGATATAAAACATACACTTTCCATACCCGTCAACCCATACAGTTTACCAGTATAAAATACAGTGTTTTTTTCTCTCCATTATTTGGGGTGGGGTGTGTGTGTGTGTGTGTGTGGGGGGGGGGGGGGGGGGGGAATATGGCTATATTATATATATGAAAATTGATACAGGAAAACATAATTTTCATGAGATTTTGTTGCTGTTTTAAACTGAGCAAAAAGATTGAAAAACTGTCGAACGAGCAGCCAACACACGCCATCGCCAAATGCACACTGACTGGCCTAGTGCAATAGGTTAAGAAATCTCATTGGAAGTGAGCTTTGAAGTTGTGCATGCATCTTTAACACAACATTGCTTCTTCCTTCCACTGCCACACCTGCCGTTTGGAATTCAAAATGCCGCTGCTGCCAGCAAAAAAACAAAAGACCCCGGCCTGCATAAGGGAAATACAGGTTCACAAACTCTGGACTAAGTTTTACTCCCAAAATGGGTTGACAGCTATGCACTTTCACCACACATGCTGACCTTGTTCATGACAATTAATTGATCCCCAAAAGTGTAAGAAGTGTTTTATTTAATTTTAATTTTTCATTGCTCTTTAAATTCAGTTTCTGATCACATCTAGGAGTAGAATGCCAAAATTATTTACCTTTTTTTCAGAAACTCACCATTTAATAAGAATCAGAAGTTGTGTTTTGATGATCAGTCCTTCATCTGCTCTCACAAAACTACACCTTTAACAGATGGCACTATGGTTTAGGTTTGGCTAGCACAGCAGAGTGGCATTGTTGTTGTCTATCATTGGCAGGAGCTGCCACAAGTATCATTTTTGTCGTGACAAAAGTTTTGACAAAACGTCAAAACTTGTCATGACAAACATATTTTTGTCATGACAAAACTTATATAACACAATTTTGTCATGACAAGCTTACTTTTGTCGCGAAAAACATGTTTGTCACAACAAGCTTACTTTTGTCGTGACAAACACGTATTTGTTGTGACAAAAGCTTTGTCGTGACAAACTGGTGGAAAATATATGTCGTGGAAAATATTTGTCGCAACCAAAGTTATGTCACAACAAAAATATTTTGTCACAACAAATATAATTTTGTTGCAACAAAAGTTTTGTCGTGAGAAAAATATTTTGTCACGACAATATAATTTTGTTGTGACAAAAGTTTTGTCACAGCAAACATACTTTTGTCACAACAAAAGATGTGTTTTGTCATGACAAACATGTGTTTGTCATGACAAATTATACTTGTGGCAGCTCCCACCAGTCATAGTAGTCTGGGTAATATTAAAAAAGTCTTTTCCCAAAACTACAGACCGGCCATGTTTTCCATTCTGTTCTGCTGTGTCATCCATCTCATGTCTCTATTTGCTGTGTGTTTTAAGGTGTGTAAATTAAGCTTTGTATAGTCAGTATGCTTGTGTGTGTGTGTGTGTGTGTGTGTGTGTGTGTGTGTGTGTGTGTGTGTGTGTGTGTGTGTGTGTGTGAGTGTGTGTGTGTGTGTGCGTGCGTGCGTGCGTGCGTGCGTGCGTGCGTGCGTGTGTGTGTGTGTGTGTGTGTGTGTACGTGCGCACATGCGCATGTGTGCATGTATGCGCTTAGAACAGTTTCCATGAACAAGATTTTGCAATTTATAAGTACTTCAATTATTAATTATTTATTAATATTATCAGAAGGACTTCTGAGTTCTGTTTGGCAGATTCCTTCAAAGGACAAGAGCCTGGTCCTCAAGACGTCGGGCCCAGCTCCCAAAAGCCTTGCCTCAAGTACCCGCATCAGCACATGCAGCTAAATGGGTCTTCAGAAGAGACATCTCATCACAATCACACGCATATCGGTAATCCCAAAGCTGCGAACTTTGGATTGCTACTGACCTTGACCGCAGGACTCCAAAGGTCGTTTGACGTCCGTCTGGTGGTGGTGGGGGTTCCAGGGCTGCCCATCACAGGAAATGCCGGAGTTAGGCACCGGTGAGCCCCCGCTCCACGGCTGTACACCCCCCCCCGGGCTTTGGCTGTGACTGGGCAAGGGGCCGTAACTCTGAGGGCTGGCCTGCCAGGGGTCAACATGGTGGCCGCAGTCACAGGCCACAGAGTGTGAGCAGAAGCTGGCATCGCTGACGGGACGGGAGGCTTTGTGGGACTTGTAGGTGGGGTGGTGGTTGGTGGGGTAGCTGATGGGTCTCTGGGAGGAGAGCTGTGACGCCTGCAGACTGATCCTCCCCACCCCCTCAACGGCCTCCTCCACCCAGGCAGACTCCGGCGAGATGTTCCAGGAAGTTGTCTGCCCCTGCTGAGCTGCTGGTCCTTGAGGATGAGCCACGACTTGCTGCGGCCGATCGATGAGGGCTTGCTGGTGGTTGTGCTGCTCAAATGGCTGGAGGCGGTGCTCCGGCTGTGGCCTGCTGAGGAAGTTCTCCAGTCCAATCTGGGGACAGTCTACACCGAACGGCAGTTTCAGATTCTCCATGGCTGTAGCGGATGGCATCTGAGGTTGCACTGTCGCTGGCGTGGTCCCTGAATAATGACGCTGTGATTCCAAGTAGCTTGGGGGAGAAGGGGACATGGCTCTGCTGTCATACACTGGCTGGCTGGCAGAGCAGCTTCCACTGCCTGTGGTCTGGCTGCGGGTGCTGAATGAACAGGAATTCTCACAAGCACCAGGTCCACCTGAATAGCTGCCGATGCTCCAAGGGTTGTCATCGGCATGACTCTCTTGTACCACACTTGCTCCGACAGCGTTGCCCCTCCAAGGGGCATTCAGCATGTTGAAGCCATTCTGGTCGTTTCCATCAGTGAAACTGTCCGAGATCTTCCCAGGCTGACAGCCAGCCCCCAGGTTGTTGAGAGAGGTACTGTGGACCCCCTGAGCCATGACGTAGACAGACTGCGGCGCCCCCTGGCTGACGTAGGGAGGAGGCGGGTCCTCACTACTCACTGGCACCAGGGAGGGAGGGGGCGTCATCACTGATGAAGGTTCGGAGTGCTCCTGCCCTGTCCTGCTCTCCGCCCCGTACAACCTCCGAATTTCTGTGACACATGCACGCAACTACATCCACATGGGTAAAACTTGGGATGAATCAGAGCTTTTGCAACACTGAAGAACCTGTCTTTTAACCATCCTAATGGAAACACTTAAGGCTGTAACCATCCTAATGGAAACACTTAAGGCTGTAACCATCCTAATGGAAACACTTAAGGCCGTAACCATCCTAATGGAAACACTTAAGGCTGTAACCATCCTAATGGAAACACTTAAGGCTGTAACCATCCTAAAGCAAACACTTAAGGCTGTAACCATCCTAATGGAAACACTTAAGGCTGTAACCATCCTAATGGAAACACTTAAGGCTGTAACCATCCTAAAGCAAACACTTAAGGCTGTAACCATCCTAATGGAAACACTTAAGGCTGTAACCATCCTAAAGCAAACACTTAAGGCTGTAACCATCCAAATGGAAACACTTAAGGCCGTAACCATCCTAAAGCAAACACTTAAGGCTGTAACCATCCTAAAGCAAACACTTAAGGCTGTAACCATCCAAATGGAAACACTTAAGGCCGTAACCATCCAAATGGAAACACTTAAGGCTGTAACCATCCTTACGGAAACATTTGAGGCTGTAACCGTCCTAAAGCAAACGCTGGATTGATTGATGAACATTTATATAGCACTATACTCCGCTCTCTTGAGCAGACTCACTGCGCTCGCATGTGGTTCTACATTCAAAGTGACAAGCTCTTTATAGCGCGTTTTTTTAATATCCACTGAAGTGGTGTACTTACAGCGCTGGCATGGCTGGTGCCACATGAAACTGCAGCTGTCTCGGCGCAAGTTCTGTGTTCACCATACAACCATGCACCATGTCACTTCATGCAAAGCCACATACGTAAGGTGTATGCATGTTTAGCTGTAACCTGCCACCTGCACTTTTGGCAAAATGACCAGGATCTTTTATGTGCTACTGCGGTAACATGGGGGTGGAATGGATACTGAAATAAGAGTCAGCACAGAAAGTCGACCCTGGAGAAGAAAATTCTCCCGCCGTTCCTGCAGGGATTCGAACCCGCGACCTTTCAATCACGAGTCCGGCGCTCTAACCACTGAGCTATCCCCGCCCCTGGCTGTAACCATCCTAAAGGAAACAATTAAGGCTGTAACCATCCTAAAGCAAACAATTAAGGCTGTACACATCCTAAAGGAAACAATTAAGGCTGTAACCATCCTAAAAGAAACAATTAAGGCTGTAACCATCCTAAAAGAAACAATTAAGGCTGTAACCATCCCAAAGGAAGCAATTAAGGCTGTAACCATCCCAAAGGAAGCAATTAAGGCTGTAACCATCCTAATGGAAACAATTAAGGCTATAACCATCCTAAAGGAAACAATTAAGGCTATAACCATCCTAAAGGAAGCAATTAAGGCTGTAACCATCCTAAAGGAAGCAATTAAGGCTGTAACCATCCTAAAGGAAGCAATTAAGGCTATAACCATCCTAAAAGAAACAATTAAGGCTGTAGCCATCCTAAAGGAAACAATTAAGGCTGGATCCATCCTAAAGGAAACAATTAAGGCTGTAACCATCCTAATGGAAACAATTAAGGCTGTAACCATCCTAATGGAAACAATTAAGGCTCTAACCATCCTAAAGGAAACAATTAAGGCTGTAACCATCCTAAAAGAAACAATTCAGGTTGAAAAAGCACAATTAAAAATATCTGCAACATTGCCGTGGAAGATGACACGTCAGCTGACCCAGTTCTCACCTGCCACAGGACTGGCTTCAGTAAGTTAAAACTGAGGCTCTTGCCATTTCTGGTATTGTGTTTGGTTTCACAATCTTCAAACTATTCACAGCTTTCCTGGCAGCTCTTTTGCCAACAACGGGAGTAAGTGGAGGTTTCTGCTTGTTGATTGCTTTCAGACAGCGCTATTCTCCACTCTAGAGCAGACTCGCAGCACTCTGGCTGCACGTGACTCTAAATGAGGGACTGTGGCTTTTGACAGAGCACTCTGAGTGTCTACCCAAGCGGAGCTGTTTGGTTCTGACATGGCTGGTGCCGCTCAAAACTGCTGCCATCTCAGTGCATTCTGTGTACACCAAACAACTGTGCACCGTGTCACGTCACTTTATGCAAAGCCACATATATAGGGTGTACGTGTGTTTAGCTGTAATCAATCAAACACACAAAGACCACACGTACCACAGGCAATAAAACACACAAAGACCACATCTCTACCACAGGCAATAAAACACACAAAGACCACATCTCTACCACAGGCAATACAACACACAAAGACCACATTTCCACCACAGGCAATAAAACACACAAAGACCACATTTCTACCACAGGCAATAAAACACACAAAGACCACATTTCTACCACCGGCAATAAAACACACAAAGACCACAACTCCAACCACAGGCAACTGACACACAAAGACCACAACTCCTCCCACAGGCAATAAAACACACAAAGACCACAACTCCAACCACAGGCAACTGACACACAAAGACCACAACTCCTACCACAGGCAACTGACACACAAAGACCACAACTCCTACCCGGCATCTCCTCCAGGATAACGCGCTCGCCATCTGAACCCATGTCACACAGCGTCCTGTAGACATTGTAAATGGTGTAGCTGTTTCCACGTTTGTCAATCAAGTACTTGAGAACTTTGCCAATAGAACTGGTGTCGTTCTGGATACGCTGGGAATCCAGCCACTGAAACAGGCGTGGAGAGGTGTCACAAAGTTGAGGCTGAGGCAACATAGAACATTTAAATACACTGACAAGAGACCATGCCTCTTTTAAAACCCACTTTCCTGGAACTGAAACCATTCTCTTCTCAGATCCATTACACAAAGGCCTAACCAACCCCCCCCCCCCCCCCCCCCCCACCCCGAGAAACAAACATTAAAACAAACAGCCCCTGTCCTTTTACCACCACTCTGGATTGATTTGTAGGGTTACTTCATCATTTAATGATTGGACTGTGACATCCTGTCAGCCACACAAGGTCACTTGAGGACGCAGCCATACCCAAGGACACAGCCACACCTGAAGACACAGCCACCCAGAGTCACCTGAGGACACAGCCACACAGGGTCACCAGAGGACACAGCCACACAGGGTCACCTGAAGACACAGCCACCCAGGGTCACCTGAGGACACAGCCACACCTGAGGACACAGCCACACAGGGTCACCTGAGGACACAGCCACACCTGAGGACACAGCCACACAGGGTCACCTGAGGACACAGCCACACCTGAGGACACGGCCACACCTGAGGACAGCCACACAGGGTCACCTGCGGACACAGCCACACCTGAGGACACAGCCACACCTGAGGACACAGCCACACAGGGTCACCTGAGGACACAGCCACACCTGAGGACACGGCCACACCTGAGGACAGCCACACAGGGTCACCTGAGGACACAGCCACACCTGAGGACACAGCCACACCTGAGGACACAGCCACACAGGGTCACCTGAGGACACAGCCACACCTGAGGACACAGCCACACCTGAGGACACAGCTACACAGGGTCACCTGAGGACACAGCCACCCCTGAGGACACAGCCACACCTGAGGACAGCCACACAGGGTCACCTGCAGACACAGCCACACCTGAGGACACAGCCACACCTGAGGACACAGCTACACAGGGTCACCTGAGGACACAGCCACCCCTGAGGACACAGCCACACCTGAGGACACAGCCACACAGGGTCACCTGAGGACACAGTCACACCTGAGGACACAGCCACACCTGAGGACACAGCCACACCTGAGGACACAGCTACACAGGGTCACCTGCAGACACAGCCACACCTGAGGACACAGCCACACCTGAGGACACAGCTACACAGGGTCACCTGAGGACACAGCCACACCTGAGGACACAGGGGAGCCCAGGACGGCCACCTCAACTTTCACACAGCTCCCGAGCTCCGGTTCTAGTTCAGTGTTGCTTTATGTCCACAAAAACCATGAGGCTTATTAGGGACGGGGAGCCCAAGACGGCCACCTCGACTTTCACACGGCTCCTGAGCTGTGACCCCCAGGTGGGCAGTTATTTACCTGCCATATGTCAGGGGTCAGGCCACTTCTGTCAGCAAAACTTCGGTAGTCACGGTCAAGCAGATCTCTGACCGGGTCCAGAATCATGGAGAGGCGTAGTCTGGCCTTATGCGGGAGGAAGCGTGCTGGGATGCTCTTCATTTCCTGAAGCAGCAGACGATGCTGGCATTCGGGGCAAGTACATGGCTGCCCCTGCACCGCCCTGTGCGCAAGGAAAGACAATTCTGTCCTGACAGATGCCGTTACTTGATATTCAGATCAGCCATTCCAGCACAGAAAACACCCATCCACAATGTTGATGGAGGCCATTCCAACATGGAAAACATCCGTCTTCAACGTGGATGGAGGCCATTCCAACACAGAAAACACCCATCCACAATGTTGATGGAGGCCATTCCAACACGGAAAACATCCATCTTCAATGTGGATGGAGGCCATTCCAACACAGAATACATCCCTCTGCAACGTGGATGGAGGCCATTCCATCTGCAATGTGGATGGAGGCCATTCCATCTGCAATGTGGATGGAGGCCATTCCAACTGCAATGTGGATGGAGGCCATTCCATCTGCAATGTGGATAGAGGCCATTCCAACACAGAAAACATCCATCTGCAATGTGGATGGAGGCCATTCCATCTGCAATGTGGATGGAGGCCATTCCATCTGCAATGTGGATGGAGGCCATTCCAACTGCAATGTGGATGGAGGCCATTCCATCTGCAATGTGGATTGAGGCCATTCCAACACAGAAAACACAGCTGGCACAAAGCAAAAGATGATGCTACAGATTGCCCGCTGGAGAATGGCACAGAAGGCAGAAGTGCTTAACGATCCTTCTTCAAAGGGCAAGAAAGGGCCATTATCAATCCAACCAATATCTTCAGTCTTGGAACTGTTTCCTTGGAGCTATTTGAAAGGCAACACTGGGAAAACACCTGAAAGACAGGGTGGAGCACATATGAGCTTTCCTGAGTGCACAGACACCATCTTGAATTAAATTAAAGTGCAGGACGAAGGTGAACGGTGCCTCAAGAACTGAAGAAGCAACAGCCACCAGCATGTTTCATCAAATATGGAATACACGTGAAGCTGAACAAGTGGGCAATGTTTGCAACGCTGACGCTGAGCATACATCTTTTAGTTTTACTCACATAGCGTGAGTGTCCAGTGGTCACCACAATGATGGTCAATGAAGTATGCTGCTTTCATTCAGGTGTCAAGGTCAGGCCCCCCAGTACCCATCACCATGGCAACATCAGCATGGTTGTCATATCTGTTGTCTCAGCCACAAATAACTTCCATCTGGGGCACCTGCAACATAGGAAAACCTCCCATCACCCACACATTTTCATGCCATTTTGTAATCACCCATACATTTTCATGCTGTTTTGTAATCACCCACACATTTTCATGTCATTTTGTAATCACCCACACATTTTCATGCCATTATCACCCACAATTTTCATGTCATTTTGTAATTACCCACACATTGTCATGTCATTTTGTAATTACCCACACACTTTCATGTCATTTTGTAATCACCCACATTTTCATGCCATTTTGTAATCATCCACAATTTTCATGTCATTTTGTAATTACCCACACATTTTCATGTCATTTTGTAATTACCCACACACTTTCATGTCATTTTGTAATCATCCACACATTTTCATGCCATTTTGTAATCACCAACATATTTTCATGCCATTTTGTAATCACCCACACATTTTCATGTCATTTTGTAATTACCCACACATTTTCATGCCATTTTGTAATCACCAACATATTTTCATGCCATCTTGTAATCACACACACACATTTTCATGTCATTTTGTAATTACCCACACATTTTCATTCCATTTTGTAATCACCCACAATTTTCACGCCCTTTTTGTCATCACTCACATCTTTTTATGCCATTTTGTAATCACACACACATTTTCATGCCCTTTTGTAATCACCCACACATTTTCATGCCATTTTGTAATCACCCACAATTTTCATGTCATTTTGTAATTACCCACACATTTTCATTTCATTTTGTAATCACCCACAATTGTCATGCCCTTTTTGCCATCACCCACATCTTTTTATGCCATTTTGTAATCACACACACATTTTCATGCCATTTTGTAATCACCCACAATTTTGATGCCCTTTTTGCCATCACCCACATCTTTTTATGTCATTTTGTAATCACCCACATTTTTCATGCCATTAAATAATCACCCATACATTTCCATGCCATTTATGGTCACCCACACATTTTCATGCCATCTTATAGTCACCCACACATTTTCGTGTCATTTTGTAATCACCACCACAGTTTGGTCACGTTGTCATCACCCCTACAATTTGGTCACTTTACTACCCACAAAGTTTGGTCACTTTGCCACCCACAAAATTTAAGTCACTTTATCATCACCCACATAGTTTGGTCACTTTGCTACCCACAAAGTTTGGTCACTTTGCCACCCACAAAATTTAAGTCACTTTGTCATCACCCACACAGTTTGGTCACTTTGCCACCCACACAGTTTGGTCACTTTGCCACCCACACAGTCTGGTCACTTCACCACAAAGTTTGGTCATTTTGTCATTGCCCACACAGTTTGGTCACTTTGCCATCACTGACCTCTTTGCCATTACCCACAGAGTTCGGTCACTTTGCCACCCACACAGTTTGGTCATTTTGCCACCCACAGAGTTCGGTCACTTTGCTACCCACACAGTTTGGTCATTTTGCCATTACCCACAGTTTCATGCCATTTTGTGATCACCCACACAGTTTCATGTCATTTTGTGATCACCCACAAATGTCCATGTCATTTTGCGATCACCAACACATTTTCATGTCATTTGTTATGATTTTAAATGTTTTTAGCTGCATTGTTTTATCTTGTTCAAGTTGCTGCAACTAATGACGTAATTTAAATATATTTTTAGAAGTTAAATTTCATGTGGAGTTATGATCTGTGTTCGATAACTTACCATTTCTAACGTTCTAACTGCGATCATTTCACATTTATCACGAGCAGTTATATTTTACAGTACTTAACAATTCTCTTTTAGTTTCACAGTATTGTACTTGGCAGCTTAATCCAAGGTGTTGAACAGCCTCGCAGAACATGGCGTTCTTCCCGGCGATACTTATACCCAGTCACTTCGCCCCAGCCCAACGCGAGCTATGAAAACTAACGAATCTTTGACATAGTCTATGGGTGCCCTGTCCATACATCTGCACTTAGGGTAATGTCTGCACAAAATCAGAAAAAAGAAGAAGGAAATCGTTAAGTTGATCAAAGTTACCTTTTCGGCCTCGGTTCTTCCGGGTATTTCGGGTATCGGCACTGTGCATTGCGAACTGCTCATTTCCGCTACGCGAGCTCGCTGCAGTCATTCTGGTCCCCGTTGGCTCACAGGATAGTGTAGACTTTGCCGCCGGTCATGCGGCCGCGGACAAGACTAATTTCGAGTCCAGGGGGGACGGACAAACGGCGCAACGGACAAATGCTCAACCCAACAAAGTGTTGCATCCGATTTGGCGGCTTCTGTTACAACTGATGGCTCAGTGATACTCCAGGCTGAAACTCCAAGCACCGGTCTTGATCTTGATGCGCACTAACTAGTACTGCGGAATGACTGATAAGCACGGTGCGATACGCTGACAGGACCCAGTCTTGGGTATAGCGTCAGCGGACAAGGGGTGTTTCAGGGGCAGCGAGAGATTTGTGTCTTAAAGCTAGTTCGAACGTCTTACTGCTAACTGTTTCAGTCAGTCTTGTTCTAAGTCAAGTTGTTCCAGTCGGCGATGCGGGTAGTCCCGCCGGCTGGGCCGAACTGAAAAAATCGGAAATATTTATAAACAACAGTTTTTGTCAGATCTACTCTATAACTCTGTGAGTGGTTTCTGGCATTAGGGTTTGTCAGTATATTTGTTGTTTTAAAGTCCTTTAGGTTCCTAGGTTTTACCGTGCGACATCTCATTCCTTCGGCCTCGGAGCCGCCGGAAGGTGCCGCGCTCGCGCGACTGACACTGCGGCCTAGCCGGGCAGTGTCAATGTCCGTGTGTGCGTGTGTCCGTGTGTGTGTGTGTGTGTGTGTGTGTGCGCGTGTGTCCGTGTGTGTGTCAGTGTGTGGTGTGTGTGTGTCCGTGTGGTGTGTCGTGTGTGTGTGTCAGTGTGTGTGTGTGTGGTGTGTGTGTGTGTGTGTGTGTGTGTGTGGTGTCAGTGTGTGTAGTGTGTGTGTGTGTGTGTGTGTGTGGTGTGTGTGTAGTGTGTGTGTGTGTGTGTTGTGTGTGTGTGTGTGTGTGTGTGTGTGTGTGTGTGTGTGTGTGTGTGTGTGTGTGTGTGTGTGTGTGTGAGTGTGTGTGTGTGTGTGTGGTGTGTGTGTGTGTGTGTGTGTGTGTGTGTGTGTGTGTGTGTGTGTGTGTGACACTGACCGTTAGTGGAGTGTATACTGTACCTTGTGTCTATATTATTTACTGTGGCATGCCGCTAGGCCGTGACTGAGACTCCGTGCCACTGACTAAGTAACCCCGGCAAACTCCAAGCACTGGTTTACGACATCCTTCCTTTAGCCACTGCCATATTCAGTTACGTCATAGGTTCATGAAAACTGTCAGCTAACGAGCAGTTTTTTGTTGGTTCTCAAACAGTAGTACGTTTGTTACACTGAAACAACTCAAATTTTACCTGACGTTTGTTTATAACTGACCATGTTGCTTACGCCAGCTCACTCAGATAAAACCAAAATCATTTGAATCGAGACGGAACTCTTTTTTTTACCCGGGGTGGATGCGTCTCATGTTTACGTGGGTGCTTGGGCGCTAGGTTGTTGTTGAAGTGATGCTTACTGTCCTCAGATGTCGGCTGACATATTAGGGACAAGCTGTGACCAATGCCGAAGCATGGTTCAATATTGCTTTACGTCCATGGAAACCAGAAGGCTCGTTAGGACGGACAGCTCAGGACGGCCACCTCGACTCTCACACAGCTCCTGAACTATGATGGGCGCTAGGTTGCTTCGACCGTCTTATCAGTACCCAAACCTTTCCGAGGGCACTGACCGCGTCGGTGGACAGCTGCGCGGAGATAAAGAGTGCCCCTTCAGTGGCGTAACTAAAGATCTGGCCGAGTTTGGAGGAAGGTGTCGGAACTTGAAGCGATGCTCGGAGTGTGTGAGTAACCCAGTAGGCGACTCTAGACTGTCTTTGTTGTTGTAAATGACGTAAATGACCATCTTGAAGTGGGATAGTTTTGATCTCACCTAATAATCTGTTTTTGGTGTTGTTCATAAGAGAAACTATAGTAATGTTTCATGAGGACTGGAAGTGAGGCGGATTCTCAACTTAACGAGCTCAAAGTGCCGATAGCTAATTACCCTCGCGGCCGAGGCTATTCGCAATCTCCAGTAGTCTTATCCAGCCGTCAAGTTTACACAGCCACTCCTTCAGAGACCGGGAAACCCCGTTGCAGTCTACAAAGTGGGTCTCAGGAAATGCCGGGTCACTTTGTGAGTTTTAGCTTGTCTGTCTTTGTTTCATTCGGGTTCGCATTTCCACGACTGAGTAGTCTGTGCGCGGACGCCGAATCATTGACTGAAACTTACACTGAAGTTACTCATGTCACGGTCACGTCATCACGTGCTGAGTAAATACCCATTCTAAATATATATATATATATATATATATATATATATATATATATATATATATACACTCAATTACCGACACACACACACGACACACACACACACACACACACACACACACACACACACACACCACCCTCACTCTCTCTCTCTCTCTCTCTCTCTCTCTCTCTCTCTCCCTCACACACCACACACACACACACAACACACAAGACTCTCTCTCTCTCTCTCTCTCTCTCTCTCTCTCTCTCTCTCTCTCTCCTCTCTCTCTCTCTCTCTCTCTCTCCCCCCTCTCTCTCACACACACACACATCTCATCTCTCTCATCCCTCTCTCTCCTCTCTCTCTCTCTCTCTCTCTCTCTCTCTCTCTCTCACACACACACACACACACACATGCCGGGTAGGTGCAGTATGTGAAACCACCGGAAGGAATTATTCAAAGAAAAGCGGTGTGAATGGGCGGTCAAAGTATATTGTAATGGATGGATGCATGTTACTGAATAAAAGTTCCACAGTGATTAGTGAAAACAACAAAGCCGATAGAAAAAGACAAGCAGACGGTCGGAAATTCCTGGACCGGTTTAAAAGTTATTTTGGGTCACAAATATCATCACAATCATTAAATGAGGTCCATATCTACCGATTACAGCCGAAATCCGCAACAAAAGGTGATTTTTCCCCCCATATATTCAGTAGTTTTGTCTTTGATTGTTTCGAGTCGGCGTCACGGATTGCAAGTGGCGAACGAAGCCGACGAAGTGCTGCTAGGTAAGCGGCCTCGTTAAACAAGCTAAGGCAATTAAAAACCACGGAAAATGTACGGAACTTCGAAATTGAAATCCCAGTGAGAACGTTGAGGCGTGAGTACGACCGTGTCTTGCGGCCAAAATCGGCACTAAGGCAGCGTTCACATTGTTATTGGGAAACTAGGTCAAATATGAAAGGGCAACATGCGCATACTTTTAGATATGAAAAAAATCACCTTTTGTTGCGGATTTTGGCTGTAATCGGCAGATGTGGATCTCATTTAATGATTGTGATGATATTTGTGACCCAAAATAACTTTTAAAACGGTCCAGGAATTTCCAACCGTCTCCTTGGATTTACCAAGACAAGCAGTTCTATTCAGTGGTGCCAGAACTCTGACCTTAACTGTCGTGAAACTTAAAAAGAGTTCACAAACTAGTGACAGGTGCTTGCAAGAACTGAATCTTCTTTGACAGCTTTCCTCCATGTATACCTGTAACAATTTTTCCACAGTATCGGGCGCCTGTGGCTGGTCACCCCGAGGCAGCGCCATTTGTCCCGTGCTGTTCGTGCAGCTTTTACTGAACACGTGATGCCTTTCTCATGTTTGATCAGTCATATAACATGGTGGGGTGACAGCAGGTCTCCATGTTGATTTAGATTGAACATTCAGTTGAAGTTAATACAGAAATGGCAAGGCAGCAGTAGCAGTTTTGGCGAGATTTACAGGTATGTTTTTGTCACTGAGATTTATGTCTTTGTGCAAAAAGCGTATGTTTTATACGCGGACGGGGCCAACAGCCGCGTCATTGTTTGTGTAGCGAGCTAGGGTCAGTGTGACGCGACATGCGTGTGCCTGCATGTCTGCTTGTCTGCGTGTTTTTGTGGGTTAAATCCCAGGACAGTACCACAACTGAGCCTGAATAAGTTCAGAGCACCCCTAGGCTACTGCGGTTTGGTGCTAGGGTTAAACGTGTCTTAGTTTTTTATTCCTTTCGTTCTTTGGGTACTTTCAAATGGAGCACGTGCAGAGCAAACAGTCTACCAACGGAAGTCGCCGACATAATTACGTCACAAAAAATTGCGGGCGTTGCTGACCCATCTTGGACACCTTTTTTGTGCCTGCATGTTTTATTTTTTTATTTTTTAGGTGTAGCCGTTGATGCAACATAACCGGTCAAATAAGCTGCATTGCCAATACAATGGCGGCGACTCCACAACACATTGTCTTATTGTATTTGCTGCGTGAAAAACGAGAGGAAACTCATAGTAGGTTCACACTATCGCAGAAGT
>JABMCL010001442.1:0-20000 GCA_018857735.1 Alviniconcha marisindica
TCTGCATCTCATTTCTCACCGTTTAACTGTTGTTCAAGTGTTCTTTGGCAGCTTGAAGAGAGGGATTACCCCGAGTATTCGCGTGCTGCGTTTTGTTCTAATAAAGGGCTTTTTTTATTTTTAACCTTTTAATGTGTTTGGATCTCGTCGTAACAAAATCCAAACACATAGAAGGTTCAAAAGAACGCTATTTATTAGGACAAAACGCAACACAACCTGCAAATATTTGGGGGTAATCAATATATCAATATAAAAAAAAGACAATTAAACAACTGTTAAACTGTGAAAAACAATTTAAAAAAAAACACAATAAAATAAAAAAATTTTTTTTAGAACGCTAGCAGTCATTCTTGTTTAAGATTTTCATCGTAACAAAGTTCTAGCTAACCAAGAAGCGAACTTTCTACACTGACCAAAATACACTTCCGCGATTTACAGTCGTGCTCAGCCGACAAGAAGTTTAAAAAAAAAAAATCAGAAGAAAAAAAATTCTTCAAAGCGTTCCCTCAGAAGCAGCTAGACAACGGAACCTCGCGAGTGTTTCCGATTGTGTTAGCGTACTTAAAAATAGGTGCAAATGAGGCCGCAAACGTGTTAGTGCGCGTCAGCAAGAATGCGGAACAGAAGCGGAGGTAAGCTCGCCAGTAGCACGCGGAACACAGCCACAGGATACGGGTGAGACACTCGCGCTGCTGCAAATTAAACCGCGGGTCTGCGTTGGCGTGCTGACGGAGAATCGTGAGCCTGTTTGGCCTAGCGGTAAGGGCAAGGGCGTTAGGCTGGTAAGCAGAAGGACTTCGGTTCGATTCCGCTTCGGAGGAGAGTTCAAATATAACGCTCAAATAAGCATACTGCTTTCGTGTTTCCTGTGCTTATTTGTTGAACTTATGATTACGATGAATGAATACATTTTTGTTTAAACCAAATATAACTCTATTCTCCGCTCTCATTGAGTCTGATCGAGAGCGGAGACTAGCGCTTCATAAAAACGATCAATCAATCAATCAATCAATCAATCAATCAATCAATTCAATCAATCAATCAATCAATCAGTCTTCTCTCTTCAAAAGTGGCGGTCTCTGGACATTCTCTTGTGACTTTGTCCCTCTCAATATATGAATGAAACGTTAAAATGGCTCTCGCCCTGCCCATCTTACTGCAGGAGTCATTCTGCCGGAAACAGTAATAAGTATTAGGTATAGTCTCCCTTTTCTGCCATCTGCTGGGATCTCGGTCCCCGCCACTACCTCTTCGGAAGAAAAAAACAACAACAACAAAACTCGGCGTTAGACGTATTTAACCAACCAAGCTGGCGGAGAACAGGATTCGACTTGTACATACCACAGAGTTCAGGGCTGTATGTGAACAGGGAGGGTGGTGCTGGGCTCTCGTTGGTTCTCTTGTTATTTCACTTTTCTTCTTCTTCTTCTTCTTTTTTTTTCTTTCTTCTTCTTCTTTTTCTTCTTCTTCTTCTTCTTCTTCTTCTTTGTTCTTGTTGTTGTTGTTGTTGTTCTTCTTTTCTTTGTTCTTCTTCTTCTTCTTTGTTCTTCTTCTTCTTTTTCTTCTTTGTTCTTCTTCTTCTTTGTTCTTCTTTTTCTTCTTCTTCTTTGTTCTTCTTCTTCTTTGTTGTTGTTGTTCTTCTTCTTTGTTGTTGTTCTTCTTCTTTCTTTCTTTCTTTCTTTCTTTCTTTCTTCTTCTTCTTCTTCTTCTTTTTGCGATCTTCTTCTACTTCTTCTTCTTCTTTTTGCGATCTTCTCCTACTTCTTCTTCTTCTTGCGATCTTCTTCTTCTTCTTCCTCCTGTGAAGCGACTACAGTCATCGTGTTGATTATTCCGTCACTTTACGGAGGGTCAGCAACGCAAAAAAAAAAAAAGGGTTTGGATTACTGCAGTATAGTTGTTTCCACGGATACCGTCTTCGTGACGTTGTTCCTTGCAACGGTTGAAACAGGAAGTTGCAAAGCACACAAGCCGCATTGCTCTTGCGAGTTCCCCACCACCATAACCCTTTCACGGTTGATGCGCTGCTTTACGTCCACAGAAACGGTAGGTTTATTAGGGACGGGGAGCCCAGCACGTCCACCTCGACTCTCACACAGCTCCTGACCTCTGAAACGCTTTCACTGCCACGATGTCAGTTAAAAACGACCAATAAAAGTGCGAGACTGGAGATCCGTAAGCTTTTTTCTTTTCCTTTCCTCTCCACCCCCCCCCCCCCCCCCCCCCCCTTTCTCACTTTACATGAAACACTGAAAGGATTTCTGTCAAAAACGCACAGTATTGAAAGCAAATTTGCTATGTGTAGGACCAGAAATATGCTGTTTGCAGGCGTGTGTGCGGACAATTTTCAGCCCGGAAATGTTACAGGCTGGGGCAGTGAAGGGGTTAATACTTATTATTCTGGTGGCGGTCGGTCGCCATTTTTTCTTCTTTTTCTTGCGTGTCGGAGAACGCGTGGAGTGAACATCTCAGCTTAGGTACCCTCCCCATCTCCCCCCCCCCCCCCCCCCCCCCCCCCCCCAACCGTCCTTAATAAACCATATCTGGTTTCTGTGGACGTTGGGTCCCCTAAAAAAGGAAAAAGTACAGATGTGACTATCTACGCGAGGACAGACACAAGCGTGACGGTCCAGGAAAAGACAACGAGGGCACTTTGTCGGTGTGCGGACAGTCAGATGCATACAAGCCGGTTCCTGGTAATCATAAAGATTAAAAAATTAAATAAAGTCTGAAACAGAATGTCTGCTAGCGTTCTAAAACAAAATAAGTCTCTCTCTCTCTCTCTCTCTCTCTCTCTCTCTCTCTCTCTCTCTCTCTCTCTCTCTCTCTCTCTCTCTCTCTCATTTTCATCGTTTTTAACCGTTTATCTGTTGTTTCAGTGTCGTTTTGTGGCTTGACAAAGCGGATTTCCTCGAAAATTTGCATACTGTGTGTACGTGTCAAAATATATAAGCGTTCGTTTGAACCTTTTTGTGTTTGGATCCTGGTAAGCCTGTACTGTGCACCTCCTTCTGTATACCTGTCCTGTAGTGTGCACCTCCTTCTGTATACATGTCCTGAAGTGTGCACCTCTTCCTGTATACCTGTCCTGTAGTGTGCACCTCCTTCTGTATACCTGTCCTGTAGTGTGCACCTCCTTCTGTATACCTGTCCTGTAGTGTGCACCTCCTTCTGTATACCTGTCCTGTAGTGTGCACCTCCTTCTGTATACCTGTCCTGTAGTGTGCACCTCCTTCTGTATACCTGTCCTGTAGTGTGCACCTCCTGTATACCTGTCCTGTAGTGTGCACCTCCTTCTGTATACCTGTCATGTAGTGTGCACCTCCTTCTGTATACCTGTCCTGTAGTGTGCACCTCCTTCTGTATACCTGTCCTGTAGTGTGCACCTCCTTCTGTATAGGTATCCTGCAACTATCCAAAAGTTTAAATGCACATAGTCAACACAGTGTTGTAAGCAGTGGCGGCTGTTCCAATGATTTGTCTTGTACCGCCATCCCCCCTCCTTCCACTACCACTCACCCCCCCACCCACCCCACACAGTTAGAGAGAGAGAGAAGAGAGAGAGAGGAGAGAGAGAGAGAGAGAGAGAGAGAGAGAGAGAGAGAAGCTGGATACTGGTTTAAGCTGGGGTGGAAGTATAGTGGGGGAGGGATTATTATTTTTTTGAAAGACAAAAGAACTGAACAGTGTTCGAGAGCAAGGGGGAAGTGAGTTCCAAATGTAAGGTCCAAGGGAGAAAAGAGCGAAAGCCATGCGTCTTGCGTTTGTATTGTTGGGTCTTGAGAATGCCGCGAGAATCAGAAGAGGAGCGAAGCGTACGGGACGGAGTGTAGACATGTAGAAGTTCAGAGAGGCAGGACGAAGCAGGACGATTTATAGCATGGAAGCACACGCAAGTATCTTTGTGCTTGATACTGTCTGTAGTGTGACGGTGACTCACCTTCTTCTTCGTGTCTGTACTGTCCAACAGTTTGAAGACTGACACCTTTTAAGTGCATGCTGGGTTATTTGGTGTTTTTTATAATCCACCCAACTCAGACATGGACCGCAGGATCTTCAACGTGCGTATGTGATCTTTTTCTTGCATGCGTATAATAATAACAACGGACAGCTCTTGCAGAGCGTAAGTCTTTCCGCAAAACTAAAACTCAACGCGCTAGCTCGCACCATTCACGCACATTTATAATTATATATATATATATATATACACGTTGACATACTCATAATCTATTGTTACAGGAATGGTCTGCCTAGGTTTGTAAAAAAAGGCCTGTCTAAAGTGAAAAGTTTTGAGCTGGGGTTTGAATTCAGGAAAAGTGGGGAGATTTCTCGGATTGGCAGGCAGAGAATTCCCGACAGATGGAGCAACGAAACTCTGAACGAGGGACCACCGAAAGATTTCAAAATACATTCAGGAACTGTGTGAACAAGGAGATGGTTTCTGCGAACGTGAAGCATCACGAAAGAAAAAAAGGCATCAGAGCTCATGATCTGAGTGCATGGACAGGGAGGAGGGCCCGGGCTCTCGTTCCCTATCCCATTCTTCCCCCGTCCCTGATAAGCCTTGCGGTTTCTGTGGACGTAAAACGCCATTAAAGAAGAAAAGAAAGATGTGGGGACCACGCTCGATCGTGCTTAACTCGCTCTTGCCATGCGCTTGAAGTTGAAGTGTTGCTTTACGTCCACAGAAACCTCCGTCTCGTACACTACGCTCTTCTTCTGACACCCGCATGCTGGAAATCCGACAATACAAACGCAAGACTCATGGCTTTCGCACCTTCTCTTGCTTTGGACCCCACATTGGAATTCACTCCCACAAGACCTTAGACACCGCTCAACCTTGTCATCTTTTAAAGCCAAACTGAAAACCTTCCTCTTCTCACAGTATTTCCATCCTAACTAATATCAGTACCCAGTTTCTGCTACAGTCAGTGTGTGTGTGTGTGTGTGTGTGTGTGTGTGTGTGTGTGTGTGTGTGTGTGTGTGTGTGTGTGTGTGTGTGTGTGTGTGTGTGTGTGTGTGTGTGTGTGTGTTTGTAGTGCGTTTTTTTTAACATTTGATATATAATACTTTATGTAAATTGTTTTGGTAGCACTATGCTCTACATGTGTATAGAATATCATATTTAGGTTAATATTATCACGTGAGCGCTCAGGGCGTTGATGAGCGCTGATAAATGTACATATGTTTAAAATTATATCATCATCTATTATTATTATTATTATTATTATTATTATTATTATTAGGGACGGGAGCCCAGGACGTCCACCTCGACTTTCACACAGCTCCTGAGCTCTGTGGCCCTGCGCTACCGCTGACTCTTCCCTTATCCTGTGGGCAAAGTCGAGAGCCCCATCCACACTTCACAACTTGTCCCCTTGACAGCCCTCTGACACGGCGCGGCAAAGGGAAGCCACTCCGGTGTGACAGACAACTCATGATGGACGAGAACGAGGCAGTGGCGGCAGTGATAGAAAGGGTGACTGGAGCTGATACTAATTGCAGTGAAAGGAGAAAAACGTGTCCTCCGGTCGGTGTGTGTGTCACCGCTCAACCGTGTGTTTTTAGTTTACGTTTCGCGCGTTCACTGGAATAGCGGTCTGTCATCCTCTCTCTCATTTTTTTCCATCTCTCTCTCCCTCCCTCCCTCTCACTCTCTCTCTTTCTCTCTCAGTGGCTCACTCAGTCTTTTATGCCGGCCGAAAGTTCACCCCCCTTCGCTTGAATGTTGACTCGGTGAACGGTGGACAGTCTGCTTGTCACGGTGTGACTGCTTCTCCTTCGTTCAGCCAGTGCAGCGACACTGCAACTTCCCAAGTATTGACGATGGGGTTCAGTGCATGTGAATGAGTGACGACAGAGCTGGGATTCCGTGCGCTTCACGTGAACTTGTGACTACAGCATGAGTGTCTGTAGCTTGGTTTTTGTTGCTCGATGTGAATCATTTCCTGCCTTCGTCGGCCCGATGAGATTTTTATTCCAGTTTGGAGGAGTTGCCTTCTCCTGACCCGCCGGTGAGTAGTGTTTTTTCTTTTCTTTTTCTTTTTCTTTTAAAAAAATAAAATTGTTTTTTTTCTTCCTTTTTTTTCTCTTTCTCCATGTGTGTTCAGTGCTGGTGTACGTATTGTGCATGCGTGCTCGTGTTTGTTTGTGTGTTGTGCGTGCGAGTGTGTATTGTGTGTGTGTGTGTGTGTGTGTGTGTGTGTGTGTGTGTGTTGTGTGTGTGTGTGTGTGTGTGTGTGTGTGTGTGTGTGTGTGTGTGTGTGTACGTGTGTGTGTGTGTGCACGCATGTATGATGTATGGTACAGATCAGTGTCATACACATTTGAATTCATTGCGGTTTGTTGTGTGTGGTGTGTGTGTGTGTGTGTGTGTGTGTGTGTGTGTGTGTGTGTGTGCGCGCGCGCGCGTGCGTGCGTGTGTGCGTGCGTGCGCGCGTGCGTGCGTGCTTGCGCGTGCGTGCTTGCGCGTGCTCACGCCTTCTCTCTCTCTCTCTCTCTCTCTCTCTCTCTCTCTCTCTCTCTCCTCTCTCTCTCTCTCTCTCTCCCCCTCCCTCCCTCCCTCCCCCCCTCTCTCTCTCTACGTATTGCTCGCGCGTGTTTGTGTGTGCAAGTTGTGTGTGTGTGTGTGTGTGTGTGTGTGTGTGTGTGTGTGTGTGTGTGTGTGTGTGTGTGTGTGTGTGTATGGAGTTCAGTTTCTTTTACTGAATCGTACTCAGTTTTCCAGACCGTTGCGCTTATGGGTAATTTCCAGTTTTAGTGTCCTACATTTGTGTCCCGTTTCACATCCAACGTTGTTTATTTTGTGTTGCACTTGCTGTTAGAATGCCATCGAACCTCACGAAGCAGTTTCTCTACATGAATGGCCTCCCCCTTCCTCTCCGACAGAAACCTCTGCATTCCTTCAAATCTAACCTGAAGCCATTTCTTCTCTCTCTCTCTCTCTCTCTCTCTCTCTCTCTCTCTCTCTCTCTCTCTCTCTCTCTCTCTCAAAACTATAGACCTGCCATGTTTTCTGATCCGCTCTGTTATCTCTCTCCGCTTCAAGTCGCTGTTTGTTGTCATGAAGTTGGCTGTTAGCCCCGTCGGTTCGCTACCCTCAAATGGTTTGAGGATGCGTGTGTGCGTGTGCTTGTGTATAGCACTGGCATAGTACGGAATGAACCGCAGATATGTGGATATGCCAACGTAGTGCATACTTCAAGTTCATTCCGTCTACACGCACGCACGCACGCACGCACGCACGCACGCACGCACGCACACACGCACGCACACACACACACACACACACACACACACACATTCTCATACCATTTGAGGACCACTAACCGACGGGGCTAAAAGTAGACATTGCCTGAAGTTGTCCGTAAACTAAGTTGTGTACAGTCAATATGTTAGTGTGTGCGAACGCCTTCGTGTGTGTGTGTGTGTGTGTGTGTGTGTGTGTGTGTGTGTGTGTGTGTGTGTGTGTGTGTGTGTGTATGCGTGTATGCTCTTAGAATAGTCTCTTAGAATAGTCTCTCAGGACGAGATTTTGCGCTGCATAAATACTTTAATTATTTTACTGTTATTATTATTATTATCATCATCAAGCAGTGCTTTTGTTATTTTAATGGCTGTGTTGGTTATTGAACGCGTATTTTATACCAGCATCAGGCCCGAGTCGGTAGAGTTCACCCGTTTTTCATTTGTGAAATATGTACGAAATAGCAGATTCTGAGGGATGCGGTGGAGGGATGGGGGGTCTAGAAGTTTCACAAAGTCAGTCTGAAATAGGAAGAAACATTGTTTCTCGATGCTGAATGGCATTATAATTTTTATTTTATATTTTTTATATTTTTTAAAGTAGGTGGAACCCAAGTGTGGACACGAAATTTGACTTGAAATAAAAGGAATAAATTAGGATACTGGGGACTGCACAATGATGATGATCACTTTTAAACGATGATCGCTTTAGTGAGTAAACATGGTGCTTGACGTCCACAGAAACCATTAGGCTTATTAGGGACGGGGAGAAGGAGGGGGGGAAGGGGTATGGAGGTGGGGGAAGAGGGAGATTATATACCTATCGGTACACTGTCACCACCAGAATGATTCCTGCGTTAAGATGGGCAGCGATGAGAGCCATTTTAACGTTTCAGTAGGAAGTGATGGACAAAGTCACAAGACTGTCCACAAACCACAACCTTTTTGAAGAAAAAAGAGAGCCGAAGCGGTATCGAACCGAGGTCCTTCCGCTTACCAGCCTACCGCCTTACCGCTGGGCCAAACCGGCTCACTTGATCGTTTTTAAATGATGATCGCTTTTATACTGCGCTATTCTCCGCTCTCGAGCAGACTCGCTGCGCTCATGCCGCATATGAAATCTTCTAAATGACCATATTGGTTTACGTCCTCAGAAGCGAGATGGCTTATTGGGAGGGGGGGGGGGGGGGGGGGGGGGGGGGGGGGGGGGGGGGGGTGGAGGTTAGATGTTAAGGTGGTGAGGCTCGAGCCAGACAGTGCAAAGCGACTTGTGTGCTTTGTAACTTGCTGTTTCTAACCACTCTAGGGAATTCGTTCAGTGTTGCTTTACGTCCAGACAGACCATATTAAGGACTACTAGTTTCTAACCACACTAAAGAATTCGTTCAGTGTTGCTTTACGTCCACACAGACTGTATTAAGGACTACTAGTTTCTAACCACACTAAGCAGTTCATTCAGTGTTGCTTTACGTTCACACAGACCATATTAAGGACTACTAGTTTCTAAGCACACTAAAGAATTCATTCAGTGTTGCTTTACGTCCACACTGACCGTAAGGACTGCTAGTTTCTAACCACATTGGGGAATTCGTTCAATATTGCTTTACGTCCACACTGACCATAAGGACTATTAGTTTGTAACCACATTAGGGAATTCGTTAAGTGCTGCTTTACGTCCACACTGACCATAAGGACTGCTAGTTTCTACCACATTAGGGAATTCGTTAAGTGCTGCTTTACGTCCACACTGACCATAAGGACTGCTAGTTTCTACCACACTAAGCAGTTCATTCAGTGTTGCTTTACGTCCACACAGACCATAAAAGACTATTAGCTTCTAACCACACCAGGGGTTCGTCAAGTGCTGCTTTACGTCCACACAGACCATAAGGATAACTAGGGATGGGCCAGGGAACTAGCGGCATCTTTTTCTTTTTCATAGCATCCGTATCGCGACACCGAAATGCAATTACCTACTATTAACTCACTCCTATGAGTGGAGCCCTTGTACACTATTTGGTTGGGTTGGGTACGGGAGATATGCGAGAGCATGTCCTCCATAATGCGAACAAGGGTCGAGTTCGTCCGAGTTTCGGAGAGCGACGAAAGGTGTTCCGTAGCAATTTTTCTTCTTTTAGATCGTGGGTGTTCTTCTTTCTCGGGCCTTAATGTTCTCGGATGTCATACGACATATTAGGAACAAATCGTGGATGTGTCCTCTGGTGGAGTTGATGTACCTTGTATCTGTTTACTCGCATGCCAGGTGAGTTACCGTCGACGATTCGGGTCTTTGTTGGCGTGCCCATGTGACGTTTTGTTTCGAGCGCTATAATTAACTCCCTTTGTTTGTCAATTCTTTTAAATCCCGTGTAAATGTTTCAGTGGATAATGTTATTTAAATTCCAAAATATCGATTCTGAAGTTCAGTTCAGTTCAAGATGGTATCTATACGCACGGAAAAGCCCATATGCGCTTCAGCCATCTCGCAGAAGTTGTTACCTTTGAAACGGTTCCAATGTTCGTCTGACTGACGATGGCCCTCAGTCGTCCTTTCAAGGAAGATCGTCTAAGGCTTCCTCTTTCCACGCCTCTCTCCTCCAGATGGTGTGGTGTGATGTCCTTGACTTTGTGCCCGCAGATAGCGTCTCAAGCTCCTCAACACTTCAGGTCTTTAGGGACGCCAGCCACTTGTGGTGGTTTCTGTGCCAGCCAGTCTATCTGCTCGGTCATTTTCCATCACTCCGGCGTGTCCAGGGCAGTACAAGAGTGTGTTTTTTTGTTTTTTTTAGAACTTAACTGTCTCTTGCGGAAAGTTCGGATCGCTTTACCTGGGTACCTGGGTAAGGCACAGCATCTGCAAGAGCAGCGCCACCCATTCCTATCAGCGTGTGTAGTATTTTCGCGTGTCCAAACAATGGTATGGCTGGCACCGCTTGGATTTTAACGTGCGCACAGATGCTAATGCATCCGATGAACAAATCACTGATTTGTAACGGTCTTGATTTGTGGCCAGGGAGTATAGCCATGCGTTTTAGACGACAATACTCCCTCTAGGCTTTTTATACTACGGTACAAAGCAATAACGTTTTCTGTACTCACTCTCTGTCTCTCTGTCTCTGTCTGTCTGTCTGTCTCTCTCTGTCTATGTCTCTGTCTGTCTGTCTGTCTGTCTCTCTGTGTCTCTGTCTCTGTCTCTCTCTGTCTCTTTCTGTACTCTCTCTCTCTCTCTCCCCCTCTCTGTCTCTGTCTGTCTCTGTCTGTCTGTCTGTCTGTCTGTCTCTGTGTGTGTCTATGTCTCTGTCTCTGTCTCTGTCTCTGTCTCTGTCTCTGTCTCTTCTCTCTCTCTCTCTCTCTGTCTCTCTCTCTGTGTCTCTTTCTGTCTGTCTGTCTCTCTCTGTGTGTCTATGTCTCTGTCTCTCTCTGACTCTTTCTGTACTCTCTCTCCCTCTCTGTCTCTCTCTGTCTCTGTCTTCTGTCTGTCTGTCTCTCTCTCTGTGTCTATGTCTCTGTCTGTCTGTCTGTCTGTCTGTCTGTCTGTCTGTGTCTGTCTGTCTGTCTGTCTGTCTGTCTGTCTGTCTGTCTGTCTCTCTCTCTCTCTCTCTCTCTCTCTCTCTCTCTCTCTCTCTCTCTCTCTCTCTTTCCCTCTTTCCCTCCAGTTGCTTTTCACTGTTATCTTATTCATTTCCGTTGCAGTCGCTGTCTCGTTTTATATGTATTATTTTTATTATTATTGATGCTGTGTTTGTCTATATCCTTCTATCATAATATTGCACTATGAATGTCTTGGTTATTAGTAGTACTGTAGCAACGGCAGATATGTAATATCTTCACCGTTGAGAAATAAAGTTCAATCAATCAATCAATCAATCAATCAATCTCTCTCTCTCTCTCTCTCTCTCTCTCTCTCTCTCTCTCTCTCTCTCTCTCTCTCTCTCTCTCTCTCTCTCTCCTGGGTGTGGGTGTACGTGTGCGTGCATGTGTTGTGTTCTGAAGAAGCGAATATAAACACACACACACACACACACACACACACACACACACACACACACACACACACACACACACACACACGCGCGCGCGCGCGCACGCACACACACGCACACACTCACAGAGTCTCTCTCTCTCTCTCTGTCTCTCTGTGGAAGTTCTTATGCTCCATGTCTAAATTTTCACGTATAAAAGTTCACTTACTCATTGATGCTTATATGTATATAAATGATGCCGTGTAATTTTATTTTTACTCATCAGTAGCTTAGCAAGGACCAGTTGTTAGACTTTTCACTGAACCTAAACTACAATTCTTGTCAAATAAACTTTTTGAGTTCGAGTTCTCTCAGTCTGTTCAAGACACGCATCATTTTACGACTGAAGAGGACTGGGAAAAAATGCAGTCGATGTAACCGAGGAGGCCGATAAGAGATGGGAGGAATCTCCTGGCAGTTTGCCAAGCACACAATTCTTAAATCAACAAACAAGGGAGTTAATTAGCGCTCGAAATACGCAACACAAGCACGACAACAAAGACTCGAGTCGCCTACGGTAACTCTCACCTGGCATGCGTGTAAATACAAGGTACATAAACTTCCCCAGACGTACAATATTGACATAACTGTAAAGCAATACTCAAACTTAATTGTAAAGCAAAACTCAAACCCGCTTTGTGGGATCTCAAATCTCCGGCGACTCTGTATTCGAAGCAATGTATTCGAAGCAATGTATTCGAAGCAGTGTATTCGAATCAATGTGTTCGAAGCAATGTATTCGAATCAGTGTGTTTGAAGCATTGTGTTCAAAGCAATGTATTCGAAGCATTGTGTTCGAATCAATGTATTAGAAGCAATGTGTTCGAAGCAATGTATTCGAAGCATTGTGTTCGAATCAATGTGTTCAATCAGTGAAGCATTGTGTTCGAATCAATGTGTTCAATCAGTGAAGCATTGTGTTCGAAGCAATGTGTTCGAAGCATTGTGTTCAAAGCATTGTGTTCGAAGCAATGTGTTCGAATCAGTGTGTTCGAAGCATTGTGTTCAAAGCAATGTATTCGAAGCGTTGTGTTCGAAGCAGTGTGTTCGAAGCAATGTGTTTGATGCAATGCCAAATGGAACTTGTAAGTAAGTAACTTGGTGGTTTACGCCCAGTCAACCAGTATGGTTATATCACGGGGATCCGGATGTGACATCGGCGCTCAGTTTCGGCATCCGTGACTATCCTGGATTCCTACCTTTCTGGGTGAAGAGAAGGTTGGGGAGTTGGGGGGTTGGGGTTGGGAGGAGGGGGATGGGAGGGGGGGGGGGGGGTGAGGGGGGGGGGGGGGTGGGTAGTGTGACAATAGGCGGAAATGGGCACGAAATCCACACAGTACTTTCAGCTTAAGTCTTGTTTACTGTCGGCCTTTGCCAGCGACACGCACGTAAGGCACGGGACGAAACACGGCGGGGGGGGGGGGGGGGGGGGGGGGGGGGGGGGGGGGGGGGGGGGGGAGGGGGGGGGAAAGAAAGAGGGGAAAAGAAGAAGAAGAAAGAATCGCAGTACCTATCACGGCAGCCTCGCCCGCCCTCGAGACGGCCATGAATCAAAGGGAGTGGTAGGCTGATACGAACAGCCACAAAGCTACCGAATTGCATCACGCTCAAACATGGCGTGCGTACATGACACAAGCATAAGCACTGCTGCTGCTGCGACTTCTGTAGACTTCTGTAGACTTCCGCGACACAGCTCGTAGTCTCATCGGAAGAACTTTTTACCTGGGTAGGGCTACCCAGGTAAAACGTTCTTCGGATGAGACTACGTACACACACACACACACACACACACACACACACACACACACACACACGCATGCACGCACGCACGCACGCACGCACGCACGCACACACAACACACACATACCACACACACTCACACACACACACACGCCACGCACACACACACACACACACACACACACACACACACACACACACACACACCACACACACACACCACGCGCGCGCGCGCACGCACGCACGCACGCACGCACGCACGCACGCACGCAGCACGCACACACACACACACATACACACACACACACACTCACTCACACACACACACACACACACACACACACACACACACACACACACACACCACACACCACATACACACACACACACACACACACACACACACACACACACACACACACACACACACTTCCAACATTTCACGCCAAACTGGGAGAAAACGAGTGACTGCAAAAACGCTTTAAATAATAATGCGAACTGATCATTATGGAATTTTAGCACTGTGCAAATTAAGCAATATGCGAACTGAGGATTGTGCAAATTGAGCATTGTACGAAATGAGCATTGTGCAAATTGAGCATTGTGCGAATTGAGCATTATGTAAATTGAGCATTGTGCGAATTGAGCATTATGCAGAATGAGCATTATGCCAATTGAGAATTAAGCAAAATGAGCATTGTGCCAATTAAGCATTATAAAAACTGAGCAATATGTAAAATGACCAGTGTGTGAATTGAACATTATGCGAATTGAACAGTATGCAAACTGAGCATTGTGTGAATTGAGCATTATGCAGAATGAGCATTATGCCAATTGAGAATTAAGCAAAATGAGCATAGTGCCAATTAAGCATTAAAAAAACTGAGCAATATGTAAAATGACCAGTGTGTGAATTGAACATTATGCGAATTGAACAGTATGCAAACTGAGCATTGTGTGAATTGAGCATTATGTAAATTGAGCATTGTGCGAACTGAACGTTATACGAATTGAGCATTATGCAAATCGAGCGTTTTGCAAATTGAACAGTATGGGAATGGAGCATTGTGCGAATTGAGCATTACGCGAATAAACAGGCCCCCGCGGCGGGTGGGAGCTGCGCGCCAGGCGAGTGACGTCAGGCAGGTGTAGATGGCTGCTGATTGTGAATGAAGCCCCGTCCCTCATGCCTTCACATCCTGTCGGCCGGGAGGCGGTTTCCCGCCAGCCTTGCATTACATCATCCGTCAGTGTTCACCGTCAGGCTTTGTCGCAGCCCCCCGTAGCCCTCCGTAGCCCCCCTCACCCTTAGACAAGCAGCGGCCATATTTCTCCTCCTCACATAATCCGCTCTTCCTCTTTCATAAATTTCTCACCGCTGTTTCGCTGTGTGTGTGTGTGTGTGTGTGTGTGTGTGTGTGTGTGTGTGTGTGTGTGTGTGTGTGTGAGTGTGTGTGTGTGTGTGTGTTGTGTGTGTGTGTGTGTGTGTGTGTGTGTGTGTGTGTGTGTGTGTGTGTGTGTGAGTGAGTGAGTGAGTGAGTGAGTGAGTGAGTGAGTGAGTGAGGTTGTTGTGTGTGTGTGTGTGTGTGTGTGTGTGGGGTGAGTGTGTATGTGTGTGTGGGGTGTGTGTGTGTGTGTGTGTGTGTGTGTGGTGTGTGTGTGTGTGTGTGTGTTGTGTGTGTGTGTGTGGTGTGTGTGTGTTGACTGGTGGTGTGTGTGGGGGGGGGGTGAGTGTGTGGGGCGCGCGTCTGTGCGTGTGTGTGTGTTTGAGTGTGTGTGGTGGTGTGTGTGATGTGTGTGTGTGTGTGTGGGGTGTGTGTGTGTGTTGTTTTTGGGGTGTGTGTGTGTGTGTGGGGTTTGTGGGTGTGTGTTTAGTTCTAGTCCTTGTGGACTTTAACACATAGCGCTGGGTGTGTGCCCGGAGGGTTGGGATGGGGGGGGGGGATGGAGGGGGGGGGGGGGGAGGGTGGGGGGCAGGGGGAAAGGGGGGGGGGGGAGTTTGCTGAAGTGGGATTTTGTTGTTCAGTGGAGAAATGGTTGTTCATAGTGTTGGCGAAGGTTTCTCTGTTTTGTTGTCAGTGGGAAATGGTTGTTCATAGTGTTGGAGAGTTTTTTTCTTATGTTTTGTTGTTAGTGGGAAATGGTGGTTCATAGTCTTGACGAGGGTTTCTCTGTTTTGTTGTTAGTCGGAAAACTGTTGTTCATAGTGTTGAGGAGGGTTTTGTTGTTACTGGGGAAATAGTTGTTCGTAGTGTTGGCGATGGTTTCGTTGTTTTGTTGTTAGTGGGGAAATCGTTGTTCATAGAGTTGGAGAGGGTTTCTCTGTTTTGTTGTTAGTGGGAAATGATTGTTGGCGATGTTTTTTCTGTTTTGTTGTTAGTGGAAAACGGTTGTTGGCGATGGTTTTTCTGTTTTGTTAATGGGGAAATGGTTGCTCATAGTGTTGACTAGGGTTTCTCTGTTTTGTTGTTACTGGGGAACTGTTGTCCATAGTGTTGACTGGGGTTTTGTTGTTAGTGGGGAAATGGTTGGGTTGTTGACGAGGGTTAAGTTGTAAATGGAAACTGTTGTTCATAGTGTTGGCGATGGTTTCGTTGTTTTGTTGTTAGTGGGAAATGGTTGTTCATAGTGTTGACGAGTGTTTCTCTGTTTTGCTGTTATTGGGAAATAGTTGTTGATAGTGTTGACGAGTCTTTCTCTGGTTTGTTGTTAGCAGAAAATGTTTTTTTTGTTTCTGTTGTAGTTTTTTGTTTGTTAATGGGAAATGGTTGTTCATAGTGTTGACGTGTCTTTGCCTGGTTTGTTGTCAGCAGGAATTTTTGTTGTTGTTGTTAGTGTTGACGTGCCTTTCTCTGGTATGTTGTTAGCAGGATTGCTTTTTTGTTTGTTTGTTTTGTTTGTTTGTTTGTTAGTGGGAAATGGTTGTTCATAGTGTTGACCAGGGGTTTCTGTCTCCGCCGTGCTGCTTTGGTCAGTTCTTTCAGACCTTTTCAGTGAAAACCTTTACCTTTTTTTGTTCTTTCCTTTTTTCCCCCACAACCCTTTTCTTCAACCCCCCATAGCCCTGCGGCCCTTTGTTGTTGTTCTTGTTTGTTTTTTTTGTAAATGGGAAATGGTTGTTCATAGTGTTGGCGAATCTTTGTCTCGTCTGGTTTCAGTGAAAACCTTTACCCTTTTCTTTTCTTTTTTTCTTTCCTTTTCCCCCCACAACCCATTTCTTCAAACCCCCCCACCCCGCCCATTAGCCCTGCGGCACTCGACACCACGCTTTTGCCGGAAAGGGTAGCTTCGTCTCTAGAGGCATTTTGCCGTTTGCATTATGACACTGAAGGCCCACCCTACTCGGCGGGGATCGAACCCCTCTGTGACCTTCCGGTCACAGGTCCGGCGTTGTATCCGCTGTGCGATCCCCACTCCACTGAGCTGTATCCCCACTCCACTGAGCTGTGCGATCCCCACTCCACTGAGCTGTATCCCCACTCCACTGAGCTGTATCCCCACTCCACTGGCTGTATCCCCACTCCACTGAGCTGTATCCCCACTCCACTGAGCTGTATCCCCACTCCACTGAGCTGTATCCCCACTCCACTGAGCTGTCATCCCCACTCCACTGAGCTGTATCCCCACTCCACTGAGCTGTATCCCCACTCCACTGAGCTGTATCCCCACTCCACTGAGCTGTATCCCCACTCCACTGAGCTGTATCCCCACTCCACTGAGCTGTATCCCCACTCCACTGAGCTATATCCCCACTCCACTGAGCTGTATCCCCACTCCACTGAGCTGTATCCCCACTCCACTGGGCTGTATCCCCACTCCACTGGGCTTATCCCCACTCCACTGGGCTTATCCCCACTCCACTGGCTTATCCCCACTCCACTGAGCTGTATCCCCACTCCCTGGGCTGTATCCCCACTCCACTGGGCTATTCCCCTACGTTTACCCCATTGGCAAAAATTCCCCCCCATGGGCAAAAATCCCCAAACCCATTCTTTTTTATGCCCCCTCCCACTGGCGGGCCCCCACCCCCTGATTTGACCCAACCCCCGGGAGTGTATTATATGTATGTAGCTGAATCCTTTCAAATTGTTTTATGCCTGCGAACCTGGGTCACACTGTAAAACAGCTCTGGTATGTATGTACACGTCAATCTGTTCTAGTTGTTTTATGTCTGCGAACGTGTGGTCACACTGTAAAACAGCTCTGGTATGTATGTACACGTCAATCTGTTCTAGTTGTTTTATGCCTGCGAACCTGTGGTCACACTGTAAAACAGCTCTGGTATGTATGTACACGTCAATCTGTTCTAGTTGTTTTATGTCTGCGAACGCTGTGGTCACACTGTAAAACAGCTCTGGTATGTATGTACACGTCAATCTGTTCTAGTTGTTTTATGTCTGCGAACGCTGTGGTCACACTGTAAAACAGCTCTGGTATGTATGTACACGTCAATCTGTTCTAGTTGTTTTATGTCTGCGAACGCTGTGGTCACACTGTAAAACAGCTCTGGTAATGATGTACACCAATTGTTCTATTTTTTATGTCTGGAGTGTGGTCAATGAAAACACTTGTATGTATGACACGTATCTTTCTAGTTGTTTTATGTCCAAGTTAAAAAAAAAAAAAAAAAAAAAAAAAGGGGGGGGGGGGGGGGGGGGGCCCTAAAGTTCGTAATGATTACCCCGCATTTTTTTTTTATTTTTTTTTTTTTTAATTTTTTTTTTCCATTTTTTCCTTGGAGGGAGAAGGTCAATCTTTGATGCGCTATGCACGCGGTTTTTTGACAGTCGGTATTTGCAGGATCAGATTTTGTTACGCTCTCTACTCTCTGTTTAGATCTGTGGGAGTCGAAATCGGATTCGGCTCCGGGAGGGACTGCTTCTTTGTGAAGGGAGCAGGCCTTTAATTCTTCTCTGTGTGCGTTAAAAATTTTTTTACAAATAAATTGCAAATCTGAAATACAAAGAGGCCGAGAGCGCTCGTGCAGAATCAACACGCAAGGGAGTTAATTAGCGCTGGAAATACGTAACACAAGTACAACAACAAAGACCCGAGTCGCCTACGGTAACTCTCACCTGGCATGCGCGTGCAATACGAGGTACATCAACTCCACCAGAGGTACAGCCTCTGGCCTCCTTTAAGCACCGGAGGACCATTTTGCTTTCCGTCCACAGAAGCGACATGGCTTATTAGGGACGGGGACAGAGTGGGGAAGGGGACGAGAGAGTGAAGGCTCGACCGCGGATACCGCCCGAAAAAGACCGGAGAGACCGTGGACCGCCGCCAGAACAATGGAAGCGTTAAGGCGGGTTTTCCCCTCGCCATGCCCCGCGACTAGTGCACCGCGCAATTGCTGTTTCAACTGCCGTGCTTGGGCAGAGTCACAAGGACAATGTCCGTTTTCACTGCCGTTGAGGAACAACCCCGAAGCGAAGAAGTCCAACTTTCGCAGGGCCCAGCCCCCACCTCCCTACTCATGATCTCTTCTGGGCTAACTTGAAGGTCCAGCTCCATCTCCCTCCTCTAGATCCCTTGATCTTTTGATCTCGCCTGGAACCTTGTTCTGTAGCTTGAAAAGGGGGCTTATCCCGAAAATTCGCATGTTGCGTTTTGTCCTAATAAACAGCGTTCTTTTAAACCTCTCAAAATGGGGGGTTGGGGGGGTTTTTTTTGTTTTTTTTCTTTTGTTCTGATGTGCTCCAGGCTTCCCCACATTTTGGGGATCAAGGGATAACGGGTTGTCCCCAAGCCACCTCAATCGTTTTGAAAAATTGGTTCTTTCCCCGTGTTATACCCCGGCACTGCTTGGAAAATAAGTACTAATCAACTGTTTTTTTTTTTGTGTGGTAAAAAGTTGATCTTTCTTCGCTTTCGTGTTGTATATTTCGATCCAATCATACCTGCCCTCTGTATTCTTCCGGAAGTCATGATGGCGTCTTTTTACTTTGTTTCCTTTTTTTCTTTCTTTTTTTAAAAAAACGTTATTGTTCTCCATAATGTTGTGGAGTAAAGACCTGCCCGGCTTCAGCTGATTCCCACAATCGTCGTCGTGGTCATCATCAACATCATCATCATCATCATCATCATCCAGCTAAAAAAAAAAAAAAAAAAAAAAATACACAAAAGAAGAAAAAACAAGGCTGGCTCTTAGCGTCTAAAACAAAATCCAAAAACACTAAATGTTAAGGAGAACGTTTATTTGATGTGACACAACACGCGAATTTTCGGGGTATGCCCCTTTGTCAAGTGACAGTACAACACTTAAACAAGAGTTAAATGGCGAAAAATGAAATGTAGGCTTATCATCTTGTGGAAATGCTGTCTTTGTGTCCAGTGCATGAAAACATGTTGGCATGACATCATCGCACGCGTGCACAAAAAGTCACGCACGCACGCACGCACACACGCTCGCACGCACGCACGGGCACGCACACCGACACACACACACACACACATCGCAGGCACGCGCGCGCGCACACACACACACACACACACGCACACACACACACACACACACACACACACACACACACACACACACACACACACCACACACACACCACACTACTCACCATCACTCTCTACTCACTCTCACTCACACTCACTCACGATCACACACACACACACACACACACACACACACACACACACACACACACACACACACACACACACACACACACACGGACACACACACACACTGGCGCCTGCCCCACACACACACACACACACACACACACACACACACACACACCACACACATACACGCACGCATGCACACACACACACAAACACAGACATACACACATACACACCCACGCAAATGCACACACCAGTACACACACACACGCGCGCAGCCGCGCGCGCGCGCCACACACACACACACCACACACACACACGCACACACAACCACACACACACCAACACACACACACACCACGCACGCACGCACGCACGCACGCACACAACCACACACACACGCACGCACACAGA
>JABMCL010001442.1:25000-30000 GCA_018857735.1 Alviniconcha marisindica
CTACTGTGTTGCAGCAAACTGTAACAACTCACAAGCAACCCAAAGCGTAACCATGCACGAGTTCCCGCGGAATCGACCCGCTGTGAGGCGAAAATGGGTCAAATTTGTACAAAATGTACAATTCAAACGCCGATTTGCGTAGCGAGCACTCCGCTGTGAGGTGAAAATGGGTCAAATTTGTACAATTCAAACGAGCTGACTTTGAAGCTGCGCCTCAGTCATGCCCATTTGTGTAGCGAGCACTTCGTTGAGTGCGGTTTCGTAAAAACCCTTTTGGCAGAATACCAAATGGGGTTTGCTTCAAAACGGAATTTGAGGGCTTCCACAGGGTAACCGACTTGGAAAAAATTAAGTTCGTATCTCCAAGGATGAAGCTGCGAGCAGCAAGCGCACAGCATATACCAAAAATTGGAGATACACTGATCCCTGAACAAGCGCTAACAAGGCAAAGCAAAAAGTCTAACACGAATGCCTACGGCAGAAAAGGCCTGAAAGAAAGAGACTGCACCAAATGCCTGTGGCAAAGAAGAAGAACACCACAAAAGGGCCTTGCAGAAGCGGGCCGGATGATTCTTGCCACTGGCTTGCTTCCGGGCCGGATCCGTTGGGGCCAAAACCTGCACAGTCAGCCAGAAATAAATCGGATCCGGGGTGGTTTTCACAATATTTTCCGGGACGTCTGTGGAAGAACGGAACCGAGTCTGAAAATGGGAAACTGGTAGCGGGCCGGTTGCGTCCTGCCGGAAACCGGGCCAGATGATTCCTGTACACCGGCTTGCTTCCAGACCAGATGTGTTAGAGGACAAGTCCAAGGTTAGGGGTGATTTTTGACACGATTTCCTTTAAAGTTCGCTGAGAACAATGATGTAGGTGAAATTGGGATCTGAGGGTTATAAATGCACGAAAACAGGCATTTTCTGTCGTACCGAAAGCGTCGCCATGACGCTGAAAATCAATATTAGCACATATGCATTACTACGTGTCACTCTGGGGAATAGCGCAAAGCTAGTAGCCACAGGGTAACCGACTTTGAAAAAATTCCAGTTCTAATCTCCAAGGATGAGGCTCGAACGCCATTGTCAGTAGTTGGGCCTTTGTTTATTTCCTCCTTGTTATTCCATCTTTTTCGAGCCTTGTTAGGTGCGTGGCGTTTCAGTCTTTTTCGTTCTGTTTACTCTAGCTTTCAACAACAGGCTGGACCGCATCAGGGAGCCTGCCTTTTATTGGGTATTTTATTTTATTTTCCCAATTTATCCTTGTTTGCATATGTAAAAATGAAAAAAAAAAGTTTGGTTCGTTCTAGTTCAATAGACTAGCGATTTCGTGGCCTCCCTGAGTTAGGGTTTGGGTTTGGGCTAGTTACCGGTTCTTGCCATTCACTGTTTTTTTTTCTCTTGGCTTGCCCTTTTTGTTCTCGAGATATATCGTTCATTTACGATGTACGAGTGAGGGAGTAGTCTCGATGTTTAACAGACCGCTCATTCTTTCTTTGTGTGGGGTAGTTCGTCAGCATCTGTTGTTGTCGCACTAAATTAGGTTGCATCGATATTTTGGATTGCATGTATCAACCTTTGTCCGTTGCTGGCTGACATTACTTGCCTCCTCTTTCTTTCCAGAAAGTGTTGTTGTTTTTCTCTTTTCTTTTTCCCTTTTTTTTTTTCAACGCCGCGTTACTTTCTTTTTTATCTTTGTTTTATTGGCCATTTCGTACCCGCTTGTTGGCTTAGCTCGCCTGATTAGGGCAGCCATTTTGCATTCTCTTGTCGTCTGCATTTGTTTACATCCTGATGCTTTGTCTTCGGTAGTCCTGATTAGCGATTTGCTTTATCAGTCTGCAGCCTTTGTTTTTCTAGATGGAAGCCTGGATAGTGAGGGGTTAGTTAGAGTTAGTTATGGTTAGTTTGGCTTTCCATCTGTCGATGGCACAGTTATTTTTGCTCTGTGCTCTTATGACTGTAGTCGTCCACTCCTTTGTTGCAGACAGTAGTCTATTAGACTGTTGTGATTTGGTGGTGTTTTTGTGTTGTTGTTTTTGTGTTGTTTGCAGGTTGGCAACCATTTGGGGCTTTGAGGTGGTTTCAGCTGTTTTGTTTCTTTCATTTAGTGTCAGCTGTTTGCTTGCCTGATTAGGGCAGCCAAGTTTCGTTTGCCACCAGCATTTGTGGTTCGGTCTTTCTTTCTTTGCCACAGGCATTTGTGGTCTGTTCTTTCTTTCTTTGTCACAGGCATTTGTGGTCTGTTCTTTCTTTCTTTGCCACAGGCATTTGTGGTCTGTTCTTTCTTTCTTTGCCCAAGGCATTTGTGGTCTGTTCTTTCTTTCTTTGCCACAGGCATTTTGGTAGTCTGTTCTTTCTTTCTTTGCCACAGGCATTTGTGGTCTATTCTTTCTTTCTTTGCCACAGGCATTTGTGGTCTGTTCTTTTCTTTCTTTGCCACAGGCATTTTGTGTACAGCCCCTTTCTTTGCCACAGAGCATTTGTGGTCTGTTCTTTCTTTCTTTGCCACAGGCATTTGTAGTCTGTTCTTCTTTCTTTCTTTACAGTGTTGTATTTCATTTCTTTCTTTAACACCACAGGCATTTGTAGTCTGTACTTTCTTTCTTTGCCACAGGCATTTGTAGTCTGTTCTTTCTTTCTTTTGCCACAGGCATTTGTAGTCTGTACTTTCTTTCTTTGCCACAGGCATTTGTGGTCTGTTCTTTCTTTCTTTGCCACAGGCATTTGTGGTCTGTTCTTTCTTTCTTTTGCCACAGGCATTTGTAGTCTGTTCTTTCTTTTCTTTGCCACAGGCATTTGTGGCCTGTTCTTCTTTCACGGCCTTTTCTGCCGTAGGCATTCGTGTTAGACTTTTTGTCTTTGCCTTGTTAGCGCTTGTTTCGGGGTATCAGTGTATCTCTCAATTTTTGGTATCATGCTGTGCGCTTGCTGCTCGTCAGCTTCATCCTTGGAGATTCGAACTGGATTTTTTTCAAAGTCGGTTACCCTGTGGACAGCCCTACAAATCCCGCTTTGAAGCAAACCCCATTTGGTATTCTGCCATAAGGTTTACGAAATCGCACTCAACACGAAGTGCTCGCTACACAAATGGGCGTGACTGAGGCGCAGCATCAAAGTCAGCTCGTTTTTTAGATTGTACAAAATTGACCCATTTTCGCCCAGAGCGGGTCGATTCCGCGGGAATTCGTGCATAGTTACGCTTTGGGTTGCTTGTGAGTTGTTACAGTTTGCTGCAACACAGTAGGCCGGCATGGTTAGAGCTTTTGTCGACCACACGCATACACATTCAATGAACAATCTAAGATGGCAACCGCACTGCCCCCCAGACTGACGTCCTTCCGAGAAAGTCACGTGATTGGGAGGAGACAGCAGTCTCGGCCAGCCTCGGGAAAAAAAGTTTAAAAAACCAAACAAAACTTTTATTATTATTTTTTTTTCATTAAATCCAAACTGTGCTCTTTTTGTTCATTTTGATTTTCTTTTTTTGGAAAAACCCTTTAAAAACCCCCGACCAAGGCCCCCAACCGGAGGGTGGTTTTAAGGGAGGGCCCCCTTTTGGGAAAAAAAAAAGGACAAAAGGGAGGGGAAGCCGGATCCACATATAGACGATCCGGCCCGTTTTGGCTGCACGCTGGCCTCGGCCATAACTCCCGGTATGGGACCCGGCCCGTTTCTGGCTCACGCTGGCCGTCGGCCATAACGGGCCCCTAAAAAGCCGGATCGGATCCCCATTTTTTACGGGGGAAAATTACCTCCCCGTTTGTCGTCTGGTTCAGGAGCTGTGAGGGGGTTTGGCTGTCTGGGCTGCCGTCCTAACAGGGCCTTCGGTTTCCGTGGACGTAAAGCTATATTGAACCATGCTTCGGCATTGGTCTCACTTTCCCCAATACCCGCTGACATCTGGGGGTTCAACACCCACCTACCTCTTGTCGTGTTCTTTGAAAGTGGTGACAATTTATTTGCGCTTTAAATGATACCTGGAAAACTAGGCGTAAAACTCGAAGTTCCTTTGCTTGCCCCGGGGCCCTTTCAGACCGGAAAACCCGGCAAGCATTGGCGTAAAAACGAAGTTACTTACTTATTCACTCACTCACTCACTCACTCACTCACTCTATTAATTACTTAATTACTTATTTACCTGGCAAGCGAAACGGTGATCGTTCTAAATACCTGTTGAACGAAACAGCTCGTTGGTCTGACGTAGTTATGATTTCCTTTCCTACCTGTTGCTGGGAATCTGTTCTGCTCTGCTTCCTGTTCTTACCCGCGGACGCAGAAATTTAGGTCCCCTCTGTTGAGAATCCAGAGGTGACAACTGTTCTCCCTTTAACGCCTGGAGTAGGTCAGAAAATAGCCATGCATGCTTCGCCCACTGCCACGAATTTCGTCCGTCTCCTGATTTTTATACCTTCCAGGTCGTTCACCTTTATTTTCGGCAAACCCCTCTCTACTATTTTGATCGGATTTCACTTGATTGCGATTGGTGTTGACTGTGTTGTGTCCAGAACTGTGATTCAGCTTTTTACTTGATTTAGTTAATTGTGTTTTAAACTGGTGTAAAAAAATAAATAAAAAGTGGGGGGGTGGGGTGCTGGAGATAAATCTATGCGGTTGGCGGGACTTTAACCCAAGAACTAACTAACTGCTTCTTGTTTTTAGTTGATTTTTTCCCCCTTCTGTTTGTAGTACATTAAAATAAAAGGGCTCATCGAGGTCGTTGAACGAAGAATTGATTTTGGTACGAAGGTCGAATGTACACAGGATTAAGTGCCTGTCATTTTGTTCGTGTGTAAACAAACGCGATGAACGAAAAACAAAACACAAAGCATAACACACAACACACACACACACACACACGCACGCACGCACGCACGCACAGAGAGAGAGAGAGAGAGAGAGAGAGAGAGAGAGAGAGAGAGAGAGAGAGAGAGAGAGACGAGAGAGAGACAGACAGACAGACAGACAGACAGACAGACAGACAGACAGAGCTGAGTGTGAAAATTA
>JABMCL010001442.1:35000-40000 GCA_018857735.1 Alviniconcha marisindica
CTCTCTCTCTCTCTGTTCTCTTCTCTCCCCTCTCTCTCTCCATTCTGATGGGTCAGGTGACCTTGTACAATAAAACGTTCTGAGTTCTTAGATCTCTCTCTCTGTCTCTCTGTCTGTCTCTTGTCTCTGTCTGTCTCTGTCTGTTCTGTGTCCTCTCTCTCTCTCCATTCTCGATGGGTCCGTAACCTCTGTACATAGAGTTCGAGCTCCCCCCCCACCCACACCCCCTCAGTCTGTCTCTCTCTGTCTCTGTCCCCTCTGTCTCTCTTGTCTCTCCTGTCTCTCTGTCTGTCTGCTTCTGTCTGTCTGTCTGTCTTTCCTTCTCTCTCTGTCCTCTCTCTCTCTCTCTCTCTCTCTCTCTCTCTCTCTCTCTCTCTCTCTCTCTCTCTCTCTCTCTCTCTCTCCATTCTGATGGGTCAGGTGACCTTGTACAATAAAACGTTCTGAGTTCTTAGCTCTCTCTCTCTGTCTCTCTGTCTCTCTCTGTCTCTGTCTGTCTCTGTCTCTGTCCCTCTCTCTCTCTCCATTCCGATGGGTCACGTAACCTCTAGTAAAACATTAGGAGTTCAGAGCTTCCACCCCCCCCCCCCCACCCACCCACACACCCCCACCACACCCACACCCACTCGCTCGCTCTCTCCTCCGCCTCTCGTTGGACGGACAGTGAAAGCAAATAAAATATTTGTCGCCGTTGACCGAGTCAGACAGGTGCCTTTAACCCTCTGACTCTACGACAGTGACGTGCCGTCACCGCAGACGTCAGCGGAAATGCATGGCGGTTCAGGAATAGACAAAAGCGGTCAGTGCGAACTGTCGTGGGTGAGTTACTTCCCCTGTGCGGCGCCATGGCCGCGCACGGTGGCGCGGTTGAGCCAGTGCGGGACCCGCGGGATAGGAAAGAGAGAGAGGGAGAGGGGGACTTAGTAAGTGAACATTGTGCTTAACGTCCACTGTGAGCCGGTTTGGCCCTAGCGGTAAGGCGTTAGGCTGGTAAGCGGAAGGACCTCGGTTCGATACCGCTTCGGCTCTCCTTTCTCTTCAAAAAGGTTGTGGTTTGTGGACACCGTCTTGTGACTTTGTCCATCACTTCCTACTGAAACATTAAAATGGCTCTCATCGCTGCCCATCTTAATGAGATTCATTCTGGTGGTGACAGTGTAGCGATAGGTATATCTCTCTCCCTCTTCCCCCACCTCCATACCCCCTTCCCCCCTTCTCCCCGTCCCTAATAAGCCTTACGGTTTCTGTGGACGTTAATCACCATGTTTACTTACTTAACGTCCACAGAAACCATAAGGCTTATTAGGGACGGGGAGAAAGGTGGGGTAAGGGGGTATGGAGGTGGTGGGGGGAAGAGGGAGAGTATATATACCTATCGCTACACCGTCACCGCCAGAATGACTCCTGCATGAAGACGGGCAGCGACGAGAGCCATTTTCATATTTCATTAACTGTGAGGGGACAAAGTCACAAGACCGTGTCCACAGACCAAAACTTTTGAAGAGAAAGGAGAGCCGAAGCGGTATCGAACCGAGGTCCTTCCGCTTACCAGCCTACCGCCTCCTTACCGCTAGGCCAAACCGGCTCTCAAGAGAGAGGGACCAGCAAGAACAGAAAGCATACCGCTTCCGCAGCAGCGATCGAGCGACAGCAGGAGAAGTAGTATTGGCGGGAGGTGCCACAAGTATCGTTTTTGTCGCGCCCAAATTTTTTGTCGCGACAAACACTTGTTTGTCGCGTTGTCGCGACAAAACACGTCGTTTGTCGCGACAAAAATATGCTTGTCGCGACAAAATTATGTTCGTCGCGACAAACACGTGTTTCTCGCAACAAAACTTTTATCGCGACAAATACTTGTCGCAACAAACATAATTTTGTCGCGACAAAAGTTTTGTCGCAACAAACATAATTTTGTCGCGACAAAAGTTTTGCACGTTTTGTCGCGACAAAACATTCTTTTGTCGCCACAAAAGTATGCTTGTCGCAGCAAAACGTTTGTCGCGACAAAATTATGTATGTCTGTCGCAACAAATATTTGTCGCGACTAAAGTTTTGTCGCAACAAGCATACTTTTTTCCCCGCGACAAACACGCATCATTGGCGACAGCTGCCACATTACAAGTATAATTTTTGTCGCGACAAAAGTTTTGTCGCACTAAGCATACTTTTGTCGCGAAAAATATTTTGTCGCGACAAAAGACGTGTTTGTTGCGACAGAAATGATACTTGTGGCAGCTTCCTCCAATGATAGAGAAGGAGAAGTGTCAGGATGGATGGCATCTGGCCGTCCCTTGTCGGTTATGCTAAGTGTTTGTCAGCGGGCGGATTGGGCCGTTTATTTCCCTGTTTGTTCTCCAGTACACAACGATAACATGTGATTTACAGCCGGCGGGGGTTTGGAGGAGTTCCACATTAGAATTTTGTCGGAGCAGAAAAGAAGAAGAAGAAGAAGAGGAGGGTGGGGGAGGAGCAGGAGGAGGAGGAGAGAGGAGAGAGGAAGAAGAAGAAGAAGAAGAAGAAGAAGAAGAAGAAGAAGAAGAAGAAGAAGAAGAAGAAGGAGGAGGAGGAGGAGGAGGAGAAAGACACACACAAAAGGAGGAGGAGGAGGAGGAGGAGAAGAAGAAAGACACACACAAAAAAGCGCCTTTGAAGAAGATGTTGTGAAGAAGAAGAAGAAGAAGAAGAAAGACACACACACACACAAAAGCGCCTTTGAAGATGCTGAGTTCGTTCTCTGTCTGTCTCTGTCCCTGCGCTATGTGGTTTACTGGGCTCGAAGCACTAACTCTCTGCCCCTCCCCCCGTCCCCACCCCCCCTCCACCCGTCTCTCTCTCTCTTTTGTTTCCCCTCCACCCCCACCCCCCTCTTCTCCCTTACTGTTCTTTATAAGATAAGCATTGAGTGCTTCTGTTTTCGTTTCCGATACTAGTCATATGAACTGATCAGATGTTCTGCTGCTTCATTTGCTCATAATATGCTCATCGTATGCTCATAATATGTAACTGAATGATGTATGGCGTGTGTTCATCTGGCGCTGTGACTGAGCACGCTATGTTTGTATGGAAATTCTCATGTATAACGTTTTACTCATTCATTCATTCCTATATGTATATAAATAATGCCTGTAATTTGATGTCTATTCATCAGTAGCTTAGCAAGGACTAGTTGTTAGACAGGTTTTTCACTGAACCTAAACTACAATCCTTGTAAAAAAAAAAATTCGAGTTCGAGTTCGAGTTCTCTCTGTCTCTGTCTCTCTGTCTCTCTCTCTGTCTCTCTGTGTCTCTGTCTGTCTGTCTGTCTGTCTGTCTGTCTGTCTGTCTGTCTGTCTGTCTGTCTGTCTGTCTGTCTGTCTCTCTCTCTCTCTCTCTCTCTCTCTCTCTCTCTCTCTCTCTCTCTCTCTCTCTCTCTCTCTCTCGTGTGTGTCGTAGCTTAGAAAATGTCTACGTGGATCGAGAGTACAGTCCCTTGTTTGGGCGACGGCAGGATGTAAAAAAGCATACATACTCATGTATTACCCTCGAAAATAAAGATTGTTATCTTTTATCTTTTCCTCTCTGTGTCTCTGTCTGTCTGTCTCTCTGTCTCTCTGTCTCTCTGTGTCTGTCTCTCTGTCTGTGTCTGTCTGTCTCTCTCTTTCTTGACAATGAAGTGACACTGTAACCTGGTGCATGGTTGAATGGTCTCCACAGAACTTGCGCGGAAACGGCAACCACAGAGCGCTACCAGTACACCACTTCCGTGGATATTAATAACGCGCGCTATAAATTTAATAAAAGGATACAGTCACTCATTCAGAATCACATGCGACATGTGCGCATTGAGTCTGCCCGAGAGCAGAGAACAGCGCTGTATAAAAGCTATGAATAATAATAATAATAACAATAATCATAGTTCAGGAGCTGTGTGAGAGTCGAGGTGGCCGTCCTGGGCTGTCCGTCCTAACGAACCTTCTGGCTTCCGTGGACGTAAAGATTTATTGAACCGTGCTTCGGCATTGGTCTCAGCTTGCCCCTAATATGTCAGCCGACATCCGAGGACATTAAGCATCACTTCATCATCATCATCAATAATAATAATAATAATAATCTTGTTTTAGAACGCTAGCAGTCATCTTGTTTCGGATTTGTTTGGACTAGTAAGAGAGGACTGGCCGTTGCAAGATTGGGACTGGTCTGTCGATGCATGGCGGTATTTGTGTCTGTGCTGTGCCGTGGACCGGCTGCCCTTTCTTTGAGCAGCATTCGGCTAGTGGGCGATTCAGCGAAGCTGGTTGGCTAGAGTGAATGCGCTTTGTAATCTTTCGCGCAAGAAGTCGCGAGAGGTCGCAGCGCACTTCCGGCGCCGATTTCTGAGTAGGCGTTGCTTCACGCTGTGTATGACAGTGGAAGTTGAACCTAGAATCGCGAAGCAGTACAAATGCCAATCCTGTTGCAGTTGCAAAAATTACCGTGGAAAGGGGATGGAGGGTGGAAAAAAGTGTCTTTGCGTCGTTTTTTGGCTGACCAGAAGATCGCGAGTTCGTAGAAAAAATGCGTTTTGGGGCATCCTATAGCACGAGCAACAAGTCATTGCTTATTGCCAGACACATTCTGACTACGGGCCTCCAAAAATGCCTTTAAAGTTGGCCGTGTAAAATTCGCAAATTCACTGCCACCGCCTTCCATTGTGAAGAAAGTACGCACCGGAAGTAAAAAAGCAGCCAAGGACTTAAGCGATGCCGGGCAAAAGTCAAGGGAGTTAACAACCCCGCCTGAATCGCCCAATAGTTTGCTCTTGAAATGACACGCCTTGAAAAGTGATGGTCTGTACATCGCACAGCAGCCAACGTGATGGCTAGCGAGAGTCATTCATGAACACACGCATTCTTCCCCGAAGCAAGCGGATATGACGTCACGACATGCGTGCATGTTTGGCTGGAGGGCTCGCTCTCTTCGCATAAAAAAATAAATAATGACGGATCAGCATTACCGCTTGCGAGACTCGGATAAAGGCGTCG
>JABMCL010001442.1:47500-52500 GCA_018857735.1 Alviniconcha marisindica
TCTCTCTCTCTCAGTCCCGCAAAAACAAGAAAATTCAATGTTCCTCAATGTTGTTTTTATCCGAGGTAAAGTATTTTTTCTCTCTTTTTTCTTTCTTTCTTTTTTTCTTTTCTTTTCTTTGATGGACCACCAGGCACTGCTAGATGACACAATCTGTCCACCATGCCTTTTGATGTTAAAGTACTCAGACACGCACAGCAGCTTCAAGACCAACGTCTGCTTTGGAAGCTTTCACCAGCTGACATCGCCTCAAACGAAGCAAAGTCCACACACACAAAAAAAGACTGTCTTTCTGCATTCTTCAGGCGCCAACCTAGACCTGTGCCTCTCAAATGCGAGGGTGAAAACCTACGCGTAGGTGCTGTCGTCTTCGCTGAACCAGTGGCTTACGTTTTGAAGACTTCCGAGATCAGACAGAGTGTGTCTGTCTTTAGCCTGCCGTCTCGAAGGGAGGCTCGGTATGTCTTGATGTTACCCCCCTGTCTGGAATCTCAGGTCTGTGATTTCTTTCCCCTTTCCTATCTCCTCTCACGCTTTTCTGCCTTAGTCCTTTTGCTGTTTCTGTCTTAGTCCTTTTGCTGTTTCTGTCTTGTCCTTTTGCTGTTTCTGTCTTGTCCTTTTTCTGCCGGTGGTCCATTCTCCTGACTTCTTTTTTCTTTTCTCTCCAGAAAAGCCTCAAATATTTTTCGTTAAGAGCAGGCTTTTCTGTATGGCTTTTCTTGGTGAGCAGTTAGGAGATGATGGTTGATAGGCGGTACGTGCAGCTTGCCGCCATATGGTGCTGGTAATTGCCATTCCGTAACTTTTTTCTTTCTGTTTTGTTTCTGCCCATTCCTTCTCTCGTCTTTCTGTGTGTCTCTGTCTCTGTCTCTCTGTCTCTGTCTCTGTCTGTGTCAGTCTGTCTGTCTGTCTGTCTCTGCTCTGCCTGCCTGCCTGCCTGCCTGCCTGTCTGCCTGCCTGTCTGTCTGTCTGTCTGTCTGTCTGTCTGTCTGTCTGTCTGTCTCTCTGTCTGTCTCTCTCTCTCTCTCTCTCTCTCTCTCTCTCTCTCTCTCTCTCTCTCTCTCTCTCTCTCTCTCTCCCCCCTCTCTCCCTCCCTCTCTCCCTCCCTCCCTCCCTCCTCTCCTCTCTCTCTCTCTCTCGCTGTATATATAGATTTCTTTAATCTGCTGTTGATAAATTAGACGGAATGGTCGACGATACCAGCATGTCCTAGCCATATGTGCTCTTTTAACGGGAGTAATATTGAAGGTACTGACTCTGAAAATTTGTGTTTGATGTTTGCGCGTATGTATGTTCTGCTTTATGTTTGCGAAGTGATTAGTTTTGTGGACTGACTTAGCGAAAGGTGTATATAATTATGAGAAGAGTTTTGAAATGTGCGTTTGCTTATTTTGTCCTTTTTATTTTTATTTTGTCCATTGTATGTGTTTATACATTTTTCTGCAGCTTTTTGTACGGCGCATTGTACCCTAGATCTTGCTAGGGATCATGCGCCATAGAAATGTCCATTATTATTATTATTATTATTATTATTATTATGGCCTGAGTTTGACTGTCCTGAGGTGACCCTGTGTAGTTTGAAAGGACATTAAAATTCAGTTACTAACTACTAACTTAGCGTGCCAGACTTTGGTCAGCTGTATTGTTCCGGTCTGGATGATGGCACACCTCAGGGTTGCGTGAAAAAAAAAAAATCTTAGCAGCTGGGCTGACTTTATCTCAAGACATCGTGACAAAGAAGTGGCTCTTGTGTTTAACAAGGACGTTGTGCGGTGTACACAGAACGCGCCGAGACGGCAGCAGTTTCACGCGGCACCAGCTACACCAGCGCTGTAAGTACACCACTTCGGTGAATATTCCAAAAGGCGCTATGAAAAGCTATCCACTCATGTAGAATCACATCGTGAGCCGGTTTGGCCTAGCGGTAAGGCGTTAGGCTGGTAAGCGGAAGGACCTCGGTTCGATACCGCTTCGGCTCTCCTTTCTCTTGAAAAAAGGTTGTGGTTTGTGGACACTGTCTTGTGACTTTGTCCGTCACTTCCTACTGAAACATTAAAATGGCTCTCATCGCTGCCCGCCTTAATGCAGAAGTCGTTCCGGTGGTGACAGTGTAGCGATAGGTATATCATCTCCCTCTCCCCCTACCTCCATACCCCTTTCCCCCCCTTCTCCCCGTCCCTAATAAGCCGTACGCTTTCTGTGGACGTTAAGCACCATGTTTACTTACTTACTGTAGAATCACATGCGAGCGCAGTGAGACTGCGTGAGAGCGGAGAATAGCGCTACATAAAAGCGACCAACAACAACAACAACAACAACAACAACAACAACAACAACAACAACAACAACAACAACAACCACATTGGAGAGGCCGTGAATATTGCATGCAGTGCAGAATCCGAGACGCTTCAGCTGTCGAAAGCTGTCCGAAGCGTTCGGAAGGACCTGTTCCGGTATCGAAAAGCGTGTCCCAGGAAAAGTCCGCGTATCGCCCTGCCTGTAACCAGCACGGTTGGCCGGGCGTTGTGAACGCTGCTCACCCATCCCCGCGCAGAGGCAATTAAAGATCTTCCAGCCGAAAAGAGAAGAAGAAGAGACAGCGGTCTTCTGCCGGCCATCACTGTAAGTGGCACGACTGTCAAGTTGACTGCCGTAACCATGGCGACTTGCGACCCGTCCGAAGTAAGTCATCCGTTGTGATGGACGCCGTAAATTTCGACGGTGGACAGAACGCGAAGACGTGGGGGGTGGGGGAGGGGGGGGGGGGGGAAGAAGGGGGGGGGGGGTTAAAAGGTCAGGGGACATTAAAGTTTGTGACATCGGTCAAAACGAGACTGGGAGTGATAAATGGGGCTTACGTTGCTTTCCCTGGCTTGTCACTGCTGAGAGGTGCAAGTAGAAGTAAGTAAGTAAGTAAGTAAGTAAGTAAGTAAGTAAACTGGTGTTTTACGCCCCGTCAACCAGTGTGCTTATATCAGGGCGACGTGGGGTACGGCGGACGCAGAAATTAATGTCGCTCCTATGTTGAGAAGCCTGAGCGGGCCAATGTTCCCGCTTTAACGCCTGGGGTAGGTCAGAATATCGCCTTGTATGCTTCGCCAACTGCCAAGAATTTCTTCCTTGTCCTGATTTCTACCTTCCCGGTCACCCGGAGTGGGACGCTGCGGACGCAGAAATTAAGGTCGCCCTGTGCTGAGAACCCAGAGCTGACAAACGTTCTCCCTTTAAAGCCTGGAGTAGGTTTAGAATATAGCCACGCATGCTTCGCCTGCTGCCAAGAATTTCTTCCTTGTCCTAATTTCGACCTTCCCGGTCCATTCACCTTCATTTCTTTCTTTCTTTTTTTTCTTTCTTTTTCTTCTTCTCCAAATCCTCCCCCTACTTTTTAACTGGGTCAGTTTTGTCCGACGCCGTTTCCCGTGTTGTTCCCCGGGACTGCTGACCACCTTGCTGACTGCTGCCACAACTGACTGATGCCGACTCCCGTGCCCAGGGAATATAAATGAGCTCCAAAATACGTGGGGCTGCCTGTCCCTAGTAGTCCGCGCGGTGTCTGTGGACGTAAAGCAACATTAAACACGCGGGACCGCTTGTCGTAACAGCGCTGTAAGTGCTCCACTTCGGTGTATATTTAAAAAAAAAAAAAAAAAAAAAAAAAAAAAGCGCTATAAAAAGCTAGTCACTCATTCAGAACCACACTGTGAGCCGGTTTGGCCTAGCGGTATGGCGTTAGGCTGGTAAGCGGAAGGACCTCGGTTCGATACCGCTTCGGCTCTCCTTTCTCTTCAAAAAGGTTGTGGTTTGTGGACATGTCTTGTGACTGTCCATCACTTCCTACTGAAACATTAAAATGGCTCTCATCGCTGCCCATCTTAATGCAGAAGTCATTCTGGTGGTGACAGTGTAGCGATAGGCATGTCATCTCCCTCTTCCCCCCTTCTCCCCGTCCCTAATAAGCCGTACGGTTTCTGTGGAGGTTAAGCACCATGTTTACTTACTTACTTACTTACTTACTTACTTACTTACTTACTCAGAACCACATGCGAGCGCAGTGAGTCTGCTCAAGAGAGCGGAGATTAGCGCTATACAAGCGATCATCAATCAATCCAAAAAAACAACAACAGTGAATCGGACATCTTTTGGGTGGTTTTAAAGATCTTTTCCTGGCTCTTTTTGAGTCCACACAGTGGATGTTGTTTGGTGGGCTCCCGCAAGATCGTCCTGAGGTGACCCTGTGCGGTTGGCAGGATGTTAACATCCGGTTGCTAAGTAACTGACTCCTTCGTGGAAAAGGTGATACTTCTGTGAGTTGTAGTTAAGTGAAATGTAACCATTGAGATGTGCTCTTTTTTTTTTAGGAGGACATTTTTGTTTTGTTGTTGTTGTCGTTGTTGTTTTGTGTGAAGTATTTTTAAAGAATTGTTCAAAACTTTTACGGAGAACGTTTTACACTTTCCTTTATAAATGTGTTTTACAAAAACTTTTACATAGAACGTTTTACACTTTACAAATAACTAGGAGATAAACCTTTAATTTTTGTTTCGTTGTTGTTGTTGTTGTTTTGTGTGAAGTATTTTTAAAGAATTGTTCAAAACTTTTACGTAGAACGTTTTACACTTTCCTTTATAAATGTGTTTTACAAAAACTTTTACATAGAACGTTTTACACTTTATAAATAACTAGGAGATAAACTTTAATTTTTGTTTCGTTGTTGTTGTCGTTGTTGTTTTGTGTGAAGTATTTTTTAAAGAATTGTTCAAAACTTTTACGGAGAACGTTTTACACTTTCCTTTATAAATGTGTTTTACAAAAACTTTTACATAGAACGTTTTACACTTTATAAATAACTAGGAGATAAACTTGAATTTTTGTTTCGTTGTTGTTGTCGTTGTTTTGTGTGAAGTGTTTTTGAAGAATTGTTCAAAACTTTTACGTAGAACGTTTTACACTTTCCTTTATAAATGTGTTTTACAAAAACTTTTACATAGAACGTTTTACAC
>JABMCL010001442.1:57500-67500 GCA_018857735.1 Alviniconcha marisindica
ATAATGGAAATTTGTAAAGCGCCTAGTCCAAACTTGTACTAGTAATAATGGAAATGTGTAAAGCGCCTAACCCCAATTGTATAATATAATAATGGAAATTTGTAAAGCGCCTAGTCCAAACTTGTACTAGTAATAATGGAAATGTGTAAAGCGCCTAGCCCAAACTTGTAATAATAATAATGGAAATGTGTAAAGCGCCTAGCCCATACTTGTAATAATAATAATAATGAATTTTTTTTAAAGCGCCTAGTCTCCGCCTCGAATCGCTAAACAAACATGACGTGACACACATAATGGACATCCAGATGGAAAATCATAATAATAATGTACATTTATCATGCGCTCATCAACGCCCTGAGCGCTCACATGATACATATTAACCTAAATATGATATTCTATACACATGTAGAGCATAGTCCTACCAAAACAATTTACATAAAGTATTATATATAAATATCTATAAAAACGCACTACACACACCCCCCCCCCCCCCTACACACACACACACCACACACACACACACACACAACACCACACACACACACACACACACACACACACACACACACTGACTGTAGCAGAAACTGGGTACTGATATTAGTTAGGATGGAAGTACTACGAGAAGAGAAGGTTTTCAGTTTGGCTTTAAAAGATGACAGGGCTGAGCAGTGTCTAAGGTCTTGTGGGAGTGAATTCCAAATGTGGGGTCCAAAGCTAGAGAAGGTGCGAAAGCCATGAAGTCTGCGTTTGTATTGTCGGATTCCAGCATGCGGTGTCAGAAATACAAAAACAAAACAAAAAACTGCACACAAGCACACACGCGCACACGCAAGCACACACACACACCACCACCACCACACACACACAACACACCACACACACACACCACACCACCACACACACACACACAACACAAGGCTCCCGCACACACACACACACACACACACACACACACACACACACACACTCAATTCTCTCTCTCTTCTCTCCTCTCTCTCTCTCTCTCTCTCTCCACTCTCTCTCCCTCTCTCTCTCCTCTCACACACAACACAACACATACACACTCTCTCTCTCTCTCTCTCTCTCTCTCTCTCTCTCTCCTCTCTCTCTCTCTCTCTCTCTCTCTCTCTCTCTCTCTCTCACACACTACCACACACACACACACACACACAACACACTCACTCTCTCTCCTCTTCCCCCTCTCTCTCTCTCACACACAGACACACAGACACACACACACACAAACACACACACACACACACACACACACACACCACACACACACACACACACACACACACACACACACACACACACACACACACACACACACACAGTGACTGTAGCAGAAACTACAGAAAAATGTTGTGGGGCAAGTTAACAAAAGCTGGAGCGGAGAGCTAGAAAGTGCCAAGGAAGGGAGGGTGGGTGGGAAAGGGTGAAAGTGCCAAGGAAGGGAGGGTGGGTGGGAAAGGGTGAAAGTGCCAAGGAAGGGAGGGTGGGTGGGAAAGGGTGAAAGTGCCAAGGAAGGGAGGGTGGGTGGGAAAGGGTGGTTGGGGCGTGGTGGGAGACAACAGTGACGGGTTTAATTCCGGTCTGAAGACTCACCTGTTGAAAACAAATTAAGGGCAGGCACTTGGTCCCTCAGGCCTGCTCTTAAATTACCTCTGATGAGTGATCTGTGTGTGTGTGTATGTATGTGTGTGTGTGTGTGTGTGTGTGTGTGTGTGTGTGTGTGTGGGAGGAGAGAGAGAGAGAGAGAGGAGAGAGAGAAGGTGTGTGTGTAGTGTATGTGTGTGTGTGTTGTGTGTGTGGGAGAGAGAGAGAGAAATGTGTGTGTGTGTGTGTGTGTTGTGTGTGTGTGTGTGTGTGTGTGTGTGTGTGTAGATAAAGGAGAGAGAGAGAGGAGAGAGAGATGTGTGTGTGTGTGTGTGTGTGTGTGTGTGTGTGTGTGTGTGTGTGTGTGTGTGAGAGAGATGAGATGGTGTGTGTGTGTGTATGTGTGCGTGAGAGCGCGAGCCTGTGTGTGTGTGTGGTGTGTGTGTGTGTGTGTGTGGGTTGTGTGTGTGTGTGCGTGCGTGCGTGCGTGCGTGCTGTGCTGTGTGTGTGTGTGTGTGTGTGTGTGTGTGTGTGTGTGTGTGTTGTGTGTGTGTGTTTTGTGTGTGTAGAGAGAGAGAGAGAGAGAGAGAGAGAGAGAGAGAGAGAGAGAGTGTGTGTGTGTGTATGTGTGTGCGTGCGTGCGTGCGTGCGTGGGGTTTTTGCGTGTGCGTGCGTGTATGTGTGTGCGTGCGTGCGTGCGTGCGTGTGTGTGTGTGATGTAGGTCTTGCTATTTGGCGTCTTGTGGTTTGAATTACTTGAAAATCAATGGTTTTTGTCGTTTTCTGTTTGTGCTGTCTCAGCGTGGGTATAAATTTGAACTTTGTACAGAGCGTCCAGCTCTTGTTTTAATGTGAGCTGTTCACGATTTACAAATATTGCATTATTGTTATTATTTTTAATGTTATCATTGATGCGCTTCTGGTAGTTGTTGATGTAGCGTTATTCTCCGCTCTCGAGCAGATTCACTGCGGTCTTGTCGCATGTGATTCTCAGCGAGTGACTGTAGCTTTGTATAGCGCGTTTTAATATCCAACCAAGTAGTGTACTTAAAGCGCTGTTCGGTTGTTATATGGCTGGTGCCACGTGAAACTGCTGCCGTCTCGGCGCGTTCTGTGTGTACATCATACAACCATGCACCGTGTCGCGTCACTTCACGCGGCAAAGCCACATACGTAAGGTGCATGCGTATTTAGCTGTAACCAGCCACGTGCTCTTTTGGCAGAATGACCGGGATCTTTTACGTGCTACTGCGGTAACACGGGGGTGGAACGGATACCGAAAATAAAACTCATCGCAGAAAGCTGACCCCGGATGAGGAAATTCTCCCGCCGCTCCTGCCGGGACTCGAACCCGCGACCTTTCGATCACGAGTCCAGCGCTGTAACCACTGAGCTATCGCCGTTCCTTTGTCCCCACACTGGTAGCGTGTGACACACTCTTTGACAAACATGTGCAGAACCAGAGGCTTGTCTCTGTTGTCCGCATCCGGGTAGTGTCGACGGTTTAGCGACGATTTGTTTTTCTAGATGACAACTGCAGGTTTAATACTACTTTATCAGTCTCCACACGTGAGCGTTTTTTCGTTTTGTGTGTGTGTGTGTGTGTGTGTGTGTGTGTGTGTGTCTGGGGGACGAGGGGTGTGTGTGTGAGGGACGAGGGGTGTGTGCAGTCTCTACTCCTTCCTCCTCTTCATCTCCTGCTCCTCCATCTTCCTCTCTTCATTCTCATCATCCCCTCCTCCATCTTCCTCTGTCTTCCTTCTCATTAATTATCCTCCTCCTTCCTCTGTCTTCTTTCTCATCGTCGCCTCTTCCATCTTCCTCTGTCTTCCTTCTCATTAATTATCCTTCTCCTTCCTCTCATCCCTTCCTCTTCCTCTTCTCTTCTCATTTTTTTGTCCCCTCTCCTCCCATCTTCCTCTGTCTTCCTTCTCATCATCCCCTCCTCCCTCTTCCTCTGTCTTCCTTCTCATCATCACCTCCTCCCTCTTCCTCTGTCTTCCTTCTCATCATCCCCTCCTCCACCTTCCTCTGTCTTCCTTATCATCATCACCTCCTCCCTCTTCCTCTTTTCTTCCTTCTCATCATCACCTCCTCCCTCTTCCTCTGTCTTCCTTCTCATCATCCCCTCCTCCACTCTTCCTCTGTCTTCCTTCTCATCATCACCTCCTCCCTCTTCCTCTGTCTTCCTTCTCATCATCACCTCCTCCTTCTTCCTCTGTCTTCCTTCTCATCATCACCTTCCTCCTCTTCCTCTGTCTTCCTTCTCATCATCACCTCCTCCATCTTCCTCTGTTTCTTCTCATCATCCCTCCTCCATCTTCCTCTGTCTTCCTTCTCATCATCACCTCCTCCACTCTTCCTCTGTCTTCCTTCTCATCATCACCTCCTCCATCTTCCTCTGTCTTCCTTCTCATCATCCCCTCCTCCCTCTTCCTCTGTTTTCCTTCTCATCATCCCGTCCTCCTTCTTCCTCTGTCTTCGTTCTCATCAATTATCCTCCATCTTCCTCTGTCTTCCTTCTCATCATCCCCTCCTCCATCTTCCTCTGTCTTCCTTCTCATCATCCGCTCCTCCATCTTCCTCTGTCTTCCTTCTCATCATCTCCTCCTCCATCTTCCTCTGTCTTCCTTCTCATCATCCCTCCTCCATCTTCCTCTGTCTTCCTTCTCATCTATCCCCTCCTCCATCTTCCTCTGTCTTCCTTCTCATCTCCCTCCTCCTTCTTTCTTCCTCCTCTCACCTCCTCCACTTCCTCTGTCTTCCTTCTCATCATCCCCTCCTCCATCTTCCTCTGTCTTCCTTCTCATCATCCCCTCCTCCTCTTCCTTTCTTCCTTCTCATCATCCCTCCTCCATCTTCCTCTGTTTCTCTTCTCATCATCCCTCCTCCATCTTCCTCTGTCTTCCTTCTCATCATCCGCTCCTCCATCTTCCTCTGTCTTCCTTCTCATCATCCGCTCCTCCATCTTCCTCTGTCTTCTTCTCATCACCCCCTCCTCCATCTTCCTTTCTCTTCCTTCTCATCATCACCTCCTCCATTTTCCTCTGTTTTCATTCTCATCATCCGCTCCTCCATCTTCCTCTGTCTTCCTTCTCATCATCCGCTCCTCCATCTTCCTCTGTCTTCATTCTCATCGTTCCCCCTCCTTCTTCCCCTTCCTCTTCTCCTCCACCGTCCTCTTCCTGATGTTACCTCCTCTTCATCTCTTCCTCCTTGTTCCCTTTCATCTTCTCCTTCCTTCTCTTCATCTCCTTCCTCTTCTCCATCTCTTCCTCCTCCTTGTTCCCTTCCATCTCCTCCTCCTTCCTCTTCTATCTCCTTAGTTCCTTCCTCTCTCTCCTCCCTCCTTCTCTTCTTCAGTCTGTTTCCTCCTCTTATCTCCTCCTCCTCCTTTCTAATTCTTCCTCCTCCTCATTCCTCCTCCACTTCCACCCTTTTCCTCCTCTTCATCTCTTCCTCCTCCTTCTTCCTAATTCTTCCTCCTCTTCATCTCCTCTACCTTCCCTTCTTCTCCTCCATCCGCCTCTTCCTCCTGTTTCTCCTCCTTGCTCCTTCCTCCTCCTCCTTCCTCTTCTTCCTCTCTTTCCTGCATCCTTGTCTTCTTCCGTCTGTTCCCTCCTCTTACCCCCCTCCTTCCTCCTCCTCCTTCATTGCCTTCTGTCTGTTTCCTCCTTTTATCTCCTCAGCCTTCTTTTTCTTTTTTATCTCTCTTCTTCACCTCCTCCTCCTTTCTCCTCCACCTTCTTCCTCCTCTTCCTTCCCTCTTTGTCTTCTTCCGTCTGTTTCTTCTTCTTACCTCCTCCTCCTCTCCTCTTTCTTTGTCTTCTTTCGTCTGTTTCGTCTTCTTATCTCCTCCTCTTTCTTCTTCCTCCTTCTTTGCCCTCCGTCTGTTTCCTCCTCCTATCTCCTCCTCCTCCTTCATTACCTTCTGTCTGTTCCCTCCTCTTTTCTCCTCCTCCTTCATTGCCCTCCTTCTGTTTCCTCCTCTTGTCTCCTCCTCCTCCTTCATTGCACTCCGTCTGTTTCCTCCTCTTATCTCCTCCTTCTCCTTCATTGCCCTCCGTCTGTTTCCTCCTCTTATCTCCTCCTTCTCCTTCATTGCCTTCCGCCTGTTTCCTCCTTCTTCTCCTCCTCCTCCTTCATTGCCTTCCGTCTGTTTCCTCCTTCTCCTCCTCCTCCTTCATTGCCTTCTGTCTGTTTCCTCCTCCTATCTCCTCCTTCTCCTTCATTGCCCTCCATCTGTTTCGTCTTCTTATCTCCTCCTCCTTCTTCCTCTTCCTTCATTGCCTTTCGTCTGTTTCCTCCTTTTCTCCTCCTCCTCCTTCATTGCCTTCCGTCTGTTTCCTCCTTTCTCCTCCTCCTTCATTGCCTCGTCTGTTTCCTCCTCTATCTCCCCCTTTCTCTTCATTGCCCTCCATCTGTTTCTCTTCTTATCTCCTCCTCCTTCTTCCTCTTCCTTCATTGCCTTTCGTCTGTTCCCTCCTCTTATCTCCTCCTCCTCTTTCATTGCCTTCCGTCTGTTCCCCCTCTTATCTCCTCCTCCTTCATTGCCCTCCGTCTGTTCCCTCCTCTTATCTCCTCCTCCTCTTTCATTGCCTTCCGTCTGTTCCCTCCTATTATCTCCTCCTCCTTCCTCTTCCTTCATTGCCCTCCGTCTGTTTCCTCCTCTTATCTCCTACTCCTCCTTCATTGCCTTCCGTCTGTTCCCTCCTCTTATCTCCTCCTCCTCCTTCATTGCCTTCCGTCTGTTCCCTCTTATTATCTCCTCCTCTTCCTTCATTGCCTTCCGTCTGTTCCCTCCTATTATCTCCTCCTTCTTCCTCCTCTTCCTCCCCTCCTCTTCCTTCTTTGTCTTCTTCCGTCTTTCTCCTCCTCTTGTCTCCCCCTCCTTCCTTCCCTTCCTCCTTTCTCTCTCCTCGTTTCATCCGTCTTCATGTTTCTCCCAGTAACCAAGGGGAAGGTCTCGATGTTGTCAAAACGGCCTCTTCTCTCAGTTCCACGCGTGTGTGACGTACTCATACCGCTCCAGGACAAACATCGAAGAGGCCCTGGTGTGCGACAGGCGAGCTCTGACACTCGCGCGCTGTGTCTTGTACATTCGGTTCCGTTAACCGTCACTCACGGTAAAAGTACCTGTTTTAACCGTCGCCCCCTTTGGAAAGTCCATAGAAATCAATAGGAGCGGTTTACAGCTAAGCTTTTAGGTTTTGACTTCCAGTACTGCCGCCTGCTCCAGCATCTGTGGTGACTGGCCCATACTGAAGACTATACCCCTACCAGACAGGACCACAGTCTGGGTACATAACCACAGTCTGGGTTGGGTACATGACTACTGTCTGGGTACATGACTAGGGGCAGCACATACTGAAGACTATACCCATGCCCGACATGACCACAGTCTGGGTACATGACCACAGTCTGGGTACAAGACTAGGACCGGCACATTCTGAAGACTATACCCATGCCCGACAGGACCACAGTCTGGGTACATGACCACAGTCTGGGTACAAGACTAGGACCGGCACATTCTGAAGACTATACCCATGCCCGACAGGACCACAGTCTGGGTACATGACCACAGTCTGGGTACAAGACTAGGACCGGCACATTCTGAAGACTATACCCATGCCCGACAGGACCACAGTCTGGGTACATGACCACAGTCTGGGTACAAGACTAGGACCGGCACATTCTGAAGACTATACCCATGCCCGACAGGACCACAGTCTGGGTACATGACCACAGTCTGGGTACAAGACTAGGACCGGCACATTCTGAAGACTATACCCATGCCAGACAGGACCACAGTCCCCAGAGCACATTCGCAACGTTCCAAATTGGAACACATAGCCCATTACAAAGCAAAGAACCAAAGCAGTCAAAAAAAGCTTCCGTGGGCGCGCACGCACGCACGCACACACGCACGCACGCACGCACGCATGCACACACACACAATACACAATACACAATACACACACACACACACACACACACACACACACACACACACACACACACACACACACACACACACACACACACACACACACACACACAGAGTAAGGCAGCTTGAAGAAGTGAGATTTGAAAGATGATTTGAAAGATGCGAGCATGTTTGATGATCTAACTTCGCAAGGGAGACTACCCCAGACTGACGGTGCAGCATTTACAATCTAAAATAAAAAGATTTTCACGCGGTCGTCGTGACGTCAACATCCGGTGACAGGCTGGCCGGAAGAAGCGGTGCTATAATTATGCAAAGGGACGGTTCCTTTTAATAGAAACACACCGTTGTTTTTGTGTGTGTGTTTTGTGCCCCTGTGTCATCCCTGTTTACAAAGCAGTTGTTTGCGTGCCAGAGCTTTCAGCAGCGAGAATATATCACTGTCACCGGCTCTCTGAGTCATATATGTATATATATGTCTTATTAGCTAAGCCGACCTTTCTCCTCCTCCTCCTCCTTCTTCTTCTCCTTCTTCTTCTTCTTCTTCTTCTTCTTCAAGTGGACTTTATTTTTGGCTTTGGTTTAGCTGTTACTCTTGTTCAGATGAAACACTTTTGGAAAGGCAACGGTTTTTTGTTGTTTGTTTTTGTTTGTTTTTTGTTTTGCTTGTTTGTTGTTGTTGCTTTTTGTTGTTGTTCTTTTGTTTTTTATATAACCGGAATTGTTTTGTTTTTTGTTTTTTTTTGTTTTGTTTTTGGTTTTCTGGAGGGGAGGTCTTGGTTTATTTGTTTATTTGTCCTGGTTTAAATGAAACATTTTTAAAAAGGCAGCGCTTTTTTTCTTTTTTTTCTTTTTTCTTTTTAACTGGATTTTTGGTTTTGGTTTAGCTGTTTGTTTCTCTTGGTTGAGATGAAACTTTTTCGAAAAAGCGGCGCTTTTTAAAAATATTTTTTACTGGATGATTTATTTTATTTTATTTTTAGGCTGTTTGTTTCTCTAGGTTCAAATGAAATTTTCGAAAAGGCAGCGCTTATTTTATTTTATTTTATTTTTTACTTTTTATTTTTTATGTTTGGCTGTTTCTCTTGGTTCAGGTGAAACATTTTCCAAAAGGCAGCGTTTTTGTTTGTTTGTTTTTGTTTAGTTTTTTTAAACTGGATTTCTGGTTTTGGTTTAGCTGTTTGTTTCTCTTGGTTCATATGAAACATTTTTCGAAAAAAAAATGTGCTGCATGTTTCAATTTTGATGGCGATGAAGACGATGATGATAATGACGGTGGTGGTGGTGGTGGTGGTGGTGGTGGTGGTGGTGGTGGTGGTGGTGGTGGTGGTGGTGACTCTTGCTTTTTTGTGCACTATGTTTAAACAGTATTACTGCTGCTGTTCGTGGAAATGAACTCCGAAGATCAGTAATAGTGTGCGTGGGCGTGCGTGTGTGTGTGTGTGCATTCATGTCGTATGCGTTGAATTTTGACAATATCTATTTGTAAAGAACGTGTAAGCGCTTTAGGGCCTGTGCGGGTTAGGCACTCTAAGTATTCATTAGTAGTAGTAGTAGTAGTAGTAGTAGTAGTAGTAGAAGAGGTGAGAGTATTCACAGTTTGTTCACGTGCCGTGTCTCGATGCATTGGTTGAGTGAGTATAGCGGCGTTGTACTGAGTTGTTTCTCGCCTTCTCGCTCAGCTGCTTTCACGGATACATCGCTCTTGAAACCGGAAGATTCGTTCAGCCATTGTTCAAGGCCATAGACGATTTTCGGAAAGAACAGGCGAAGATAATTTGACAGCGTTTTCTTACTCCGGGAGAGTGAAGTCCCCTGAATGGAGGTGGCAGCGGAGAAGAGCCGATCTGCGACACTTTGAGATCGTCAGGCATGACCTATTATAATTTATACTAGACTACCAGCTGGGGGAACCTACTATCCGATCTGCACGTTCCCCGCGAGCAGTGAGTGTTTGATCGGCATTTCTGATGCCTTTTCTGCCTTTTGTTTACGGGTATCCGTCATCTTGCCCACGTGCTCACTGTACCCCCAACAAAAGCGTGCCTACTCTGCGCTACACCCGCAGGCCTGGACCTACATATACAGCTCCATGCCCGAAGGCTCTTACCGAGTGCTCTTACCGAGTGCAGTCCCCTGGATTTCAGAAGATTGTCTATTGTTTATTCAGTGTCATGGGTCAGGAAAGTTGTGACTAGTGTATGACAGCGTTTTGTGTACGAACCTCACTGCTAAGAAGCGAAACGAAGCTGTGGTTGAACTCACTCGCTCATTGTCTCTTGATCTTCGCAATAGACGATCTTCGGAAATCCAGGGGACTGCACTCGGTAAGTGCCTACAGGCATGGCCTGTATATATATATCAGTCCATGCCTGCAGGTGTTGCGCAGAGTAGGCACGCTTTTGTTGGGGGTACAGTGAGCACGTGGGCAAGATGACGGATACCGTAAACAAA
>JABMCL010001442.1:90000-92500 GCA_018857735.1 Alviniconcha marisindica
TGTGCTGCGATCGTTCCCTCGAGCAGGTTCGAGGGGCGGAGGTATTGCTTTCATTGTTCGGGACGCTTTCTGTGGCAGTACATCTTTCACACCCCTGTCCTTTCGGTCTTTCGAGGCCGTCGAGCTTCGTGTCTCCGGCAGGAACCTGTCCGTATCGGTTGTGTGCCTGTACAGACCCCCTCCCAGCAGGAACCTGTCCGTATCGGGTGTGTGCCTGTACAGACCCCCTCCCAGCAGGAACCTGTCCGTATCGGGTGTGTGCCTGTACAGACCCCCTCCCAGCAGGGAACCTGTCCGTATCGGTTGTGTGCCTGTACAGACCCCTCCCAGCAGGAACCTGTCCGTATCGGTTGTGTGCCTGTACAGACCCCCTCCCAGCAGGAACCTGTCCGACGGCATTGACATTCCTGCTAACGACAGAGACATGGTGATATGCACAGGGCGACGAAGCCTGTATTGCTGAAATGACGCCTCGAGGTTATGTGCTGCGATCGTTCCCTCCCAACAGGTTCGAGGGGCGGAGGTGTTGCCTTCATTGTTCGGGACGCTTTCGTGGCAGTACATCTTTCACCCCCACATGTCCTTTCAGTCTTTCGAGGCCGTCGAGCTTCATATCTCCGGCAGGAACCTGTCCGTATCGGGTGTGTTCCTGTGCAGACCCCCTCCCAGCAGGAACCTGTCCGTATCGGGTGTGTTCCTGTACAGGCCCCTCCCAGCATGAACCTGTCCGTATCGGGTGTGTTCCTGTACAGGCCCCTCCCAGCAGGAAGAACAAACTCTCCAGTCAGTTGTTTCTCCAGGAGTTCCCCGAGTTTCTCACACAGTTTGCAGGTTCCCACAGTGATCTAGTGCTGCTCGGCGATTTTAACTTTCATTACGACGACTGCGCTGATACCCAGGTGAATCGTCTCAAGACTTTGCTTAGTGACCACGGTTTGATACGGCTCGTTGACGTTCCTACACATAGTTGCAGCCGCACATTGGACTGGGCTGTAGTTCGCTCAGGCGTGAGTTGTCTCGTGCTTGAGAGAGTGGACGACATGCCCGGCCTCTCCGACCGCAGGAGCCTCCTATGTCAGATGACGATCACAGCACCGAGCAAATCAAAGCGTACTGTCACATCTCGAAACACCAAGGCTGTGTCTCTTCCTGGTTTCCAGGCGGACGTCAAGCGTTTCGCAGATCGCTACAGTCAGTGTCCCGACAGAGACCTTGCGGATAGCTACAGTGCTGGAGCCGGTTTAATAGAGCGGTTATAACGCCATTTACGCCCATAGTTCAGGAGCTGTGTGAGAGTCGAGGTGGACGTCCTGGACTGTCCGTCCTAACGAGCCTTCTGGTTTCCGTGGACGTGAAGATTTATTGCACCGTGCTTCGGCATTGGTCACAACTTGTCCCTAATATGTCAACTGACGTCTGAGGACATAAAGCATCACTTCATCATCATCACCATTTACGGCGTCCTAAGCGATGGTTATAAACTATAACAGCGCAGTGATATTTCTGCGGCCAGTGAAGCGGTTACAGTGGCTACCGACATCCTAATCACGGTCATAGTTTATAACCCCTCCCCCCACGCGTAACCTGTTCTGCGCTGGCGTTAGCTTGCCGCTGGGTACAAAACCAGCTGTTTGATACGAGATTCATGATGGCCGCCAAAAGACCGGTTCGGTACCCGTGCACAATCCGACTCGTAAGAGATCGTAAATTTGGTGACTGAATAAAACCACTGCGTGTTCGATGATCTAGGATAATTTCAGGGGTTTTTGTTGTTGTTTTTTTTGCTTTTTTTGTTTGTTTTTTGGACGCCGTGAGGTCCTTGAGGCAATCGATGAGTTTAATGATTTGCAGTACCTCGCATCGACAAAGAGGAGTTCGTCTGCTCTTGTTGGTGGCCGGAGCTGTACTTGCGTGTGTTTCATTGTACTTCTTTAGAGCCTTTGTTTGTTTGTTTTTGCATTTTATGGTGTACTCTGTGGAAACTGTAACTGAAGCATTTTGAGCTTTTATTTTTTATTATTATTATTTGTTTTTTTATTTCGTTTTTTCCCCCCGTGTCTTTCTTTTGTTGTTTGCCGGAAAATTGTGACGCTTATTTTTTTTTTTAATAATTTATTTTAAATTACTATTATTATTATTAATTAATGCAAATAATGATCGCTTTGCGGTTTTATGCAAGAGGTACTTTTCAGCGTGTGACTGGAGATTCGTTTGGTGTCAGTTTGTAGCGGATGTGAAGGAAAATCCAGGGGGGTTTCCAGTCACAGTTAAATATAGACGGCCTTACGCTGGCACAGTTGTAACCGACAGCATTTTGTGCATCGTGGCCGCGATTTGGCGGGGCTGTCGTAAATTCGAATCGTGCACATAACTATAACCGCACAGTGGGTCGGAGGGCTTTCCGCTAACGTAGTTTATAACCGTCTTCATTAAACACATAGTTCAGGAGCTGTGTGACAGTCGAGGTGGCCGTCCTGGGCTGTCCGTCCTAACGAGCCTT
>JABMCL010001442.1:100000-102500 GCA_018857735.1 Alviniconcha marisindica
GGTCCCCGCCAGTACCTCTTCGGAGACAACTCGGCGTTAAACACGTTTAACCAACCCATCCCGAGTCATTCGAAAGATGCAAGGCCTGTAGTTTATTTATAGCTCAGTGAGCTCGTGAATAAGCTTTATGGTTTCTGTGGACGTTAAGCACCATGTTTACTTCAGTGAATAATCGCAGGCTTTTTAGAAAATGTTTGTGTATTCAACAACGCATTTTGTCGTGCACATGACGCATGACACATGGAGGTGACGCCTCGTTTCTGGGGTCTGTTTTGATGACAATGCAGGAAGGATTCGACATAGTCCAAAACAGAGACACACACACACACACACGCACACACGCACGCACGCACGCACGCTCGCACGCACGCACGCACACACACACGACACACACACACACACACACACACACACACACACACACACACACACACACACACACACACACAGAAGTGGGGAGAGAGAGAGAGACACACACACACACGACGCACGCACGCACGCACGCACACGCACACGCGCACACACACAGAGGGAGAGACAAAGACACACACACAACACACACACACACACACACACACACACACACACACACACACACACACACACAAACACACACACACACACACACACACGCAAGGTGGGGAGAGAGAGAGAGAGAGAACACACACACACACACACACACACACACACACACACACACACACACACACACACACACACACACACACACACACACACACACACACACACACACACACACACACACACACACACACAGATGAGTTCCCGGAAAATAAATTACATAAGATATTCCCAGTGTTAAAAGGATGTATTGTTTGTCCTCGGACAAACAGAAAAGAAGAGACTGTGATGGCCGGATTGCACATTGGCCATTCTTTTATTACTCATTCCTTTTTGTTAAAGGGTGAGGAACCGCCAGTGTGCATCGGATGTGATAAACGTTTAACCATAGAGCATATTTTACTTACTTGTTCGGATTTTATTGAAATAAGAGAGAGCCACTTTACAGCTAAATCACTGCGTATGTTGTTTCAGGATATTTCACCTGAGAAGATTTTTAACTTTTTGAAAGAAATTAATATTTTGGATTATTTATTTTTTAAATTTGAGATCATTTTTAGTTATGTTTGTGTTAGTCACCTTTTAAGCATGGTTTTAAAACTGCATATACACCAATTTTAAGACGTACACACTATTAAAAATTAATATATAATATCAGATGTGTATCGCCCTGATATAACCGTACCGGTTGACCAGGCGTAAAACACCAGCTTACTTACTTACTCACACACACACACGCACACACACGCGCGCACACACACACACACACACACACACACACACACACACACACACACACACACACACACACACACACACACACACACACACACACACACACACACACACACACACACACACACACACACACACCATTAATCATGGTATACCACGCGTACCACAGATATTTAGGTAAAAGGCTGGGGATGAATAAATTCTGTTCATTAATAATTAAAACCTGTTTTATCTTCTTTAAGCATGTCACGAGTGTGATACATTAGCCGACACGTGCTGACAAGCACTTATTTTCTAAGCTTCGGAATCTCACGACACCTACTCCACCACAAGACCGTGATGAACATCTGTTGCCACCTTGTTAATGTGTAAAAGAATAAAACGAAGATCTGCATTTCGTTGTAATGAAGATGATAATCAGTTTATCCTGCGGGCGCCTATTTTTGCATCCTTTTTTTCGAAAGACACCCCCCCCCCCCCCCCACCACCCATCCCACCCTCCCCCCCTCTGTCTGTCTGTCTGTCTGTCTGTCTGTCTGTCTGTCTGTCTGTCTGTCCGTCCGTCCGTCCGTCCGTCCGTCCGTCCGTCCGTCCGTCCGTCCGTCCGTCTCTCTCTCTCTCTCTCTCTCTCTGAAAATTTAATGCAGTGAAAAGTGATTCCAATAGCAATGAATTCAGAATTAATTACACTGAAGAAAGAAGAGAATACAAACAACTTTTGAAAGAAAAAAGAGCTGTCCATAAAGAAAACATCATTAAAACGCTGGAAGAAAACGCGAAGGATGCTAGAAAGTTCTGGAGTACGATCAAATCCATAATGAAGAAAGAACAGCACATCAGTTCAGTTACATCTCAAGAATGGTTTGATCACTTTAATAAAGTTTAGACTTTGAATCTCTCTCTGTAATGATAAAGAAGTTGAGAATAATGCTTTAGCAAGTACTTTTGGACCTATGGAATCTGTCGACACACTGGACGGCGTCATTTCTGTCTCAGAGGTACAGGCTGCAATTAAAACGTTAAAGGACAATAAGGCTGCTGGCCCAGATGGACTAAGTAGCGAATTTTTCAGATATTCAGCCCTTTGTGTTTTACATTTCTTGACCGAATACTTCAATAAATTATTTAATACAGGTACGTTTCCTTCCGAATGGTCTGAATCGGTTATCCTTCCAATATACAA
>JABMCL010001442.1:107500-112500 GCA_018857735.1 Alviniconcha marisindica
GGGCCATGCCTATTACTATCATGTCTCCCTGTGAATATTGGGCCATGTCTATTACTGCTATGTCTCCCTGTGAATATTGGGCCATGTCTATTACTGTCATGTCTCCCTGTGAATATTGGGCCATGTCTATTACTATCATATCTCCCTGTGAATATTGGGCCATGTCTATTACTGTCATGTCTCCATGTGAATATTGGGCCATGTCTATTACTGTCATGTTTTCCTGTGAATATTCGGTCATGTCTGACACTGTCATAAAACCCTGTGAATATTGGGTCATTTCTGACTCTGTCATATTACCCTGTGAATATTGGGCCATGTCTGTCGTCATATTCCACTGTGAATATTGGGCCATGTGTATTACTGTGATATTACTCTGTGAATATTGGGCCATGTATGTTACTGTTATATTGTCATGTGAATATTGGGCCATGTCTATTACTGTCGTATTACCCTGTGAGTATGAGGCTATGTCCATTACTGTCATATTTCACTGTGAGTATCAGGCTATGTGTATACTGTCATATTCCCCTGTGAGGATAACGTCATGTTTATCACTGTCATATTCCCCTGTGAGGATTGCGTCATGTTTATCACTGTCATATTCCCCGTGTGAATACTGCGGCATGTGTAGATTGTCATCACTGTCATATTTCCCTGTGAATAGTGGACCATGTCATAATTATTTCCCAGTGAATATTGGACCATTTCAATTTTCCCTGTGAATATTGGACCATGCCATATTTACCTGTGAGGGAATGGGCCATGTCTATCGCCGTCATATTCACCAGTGAATACTTCGCCATACGTAGACTGTTATCACTGTCATATTTCCCTGTGAATATTGGGCCATGTCATATTTCCCTGTGAGTATTGGGCCATGTCATATTTCCCTGTAAGTATTGGGCCATGTCATGTTTCCCTGTGAGTATTGGGCCATGTCTATCATCGTCATATTCACCGCCATATGTAGGCCTGTGTAGACTGTTCTCACTGTCATATTTCCTTGTGAATATTGGGCCATGTCTATCACAGTTATATTCCCCTGTGACTGTTTCGCCATATGTAGGCCTATGTAGACTATTGTCACTGTCACATTGCCCTGTGAATATTGGGCCATATCTATCAGTGAATATTTCGCCATGTATAGACTGTTCTCACTGCCACATTGCCCTGTGAATACTGGGCCATGTATGTCACCGTCATATTCCCCAGTGGCTATTACGCCATATGTATGTAGACTGTTATCACTGCCACATTGCCCTGTGAATATTGGGCCATGTCACATTTCCCTGTGAGTATTGGGGCATGTCTGTCACCGTCATATTCCCCAGTGACTATTTCGCCATATGTATGTAGACTGTTATCACTGTCACATTCCCCATGTTATCACCGTCTCATTGCCCTGTGAATATTGGGCCACGTCCTATCCCCAGTGACTATTACGCCATGTGTATGCAGACTGTTCTCACCGTCACATTGCCTTGTTGCAGATCTCCGTCTACAGGTGTGTCAAGAGGATGGCCGACCTGTTCTCCTGAGTGCGGGCCGGTGACAAAATGACGGAGAAAACTTGGCAATTTACGGGTGTTTCGCGTGCTCAAGCAATGGCGTCGATGTACGGGTGTCTGCCGCACTCTCTCTCTCTCCCCCCCCCCCCCCCCCCCCACCTCGCTCCCCCTCCGCCCCCCCACCCCCCCAAAAAAACCTCCCCTTCCTGACTGCGACAAAGCGGCGATACCTTGGTGTCCACGTCCTCCTCTTGCTCAGACTTCAAAATGGCCACTTGACTGACAACCGGAAGTGTTCTGCCGCTTGTGATGTGCTGTTGCTGTTGTTGGTGTTGTTGTTGTTGTTCGCCCTGGTATAACTGTACTGGTTGACTTGGCGTAAAACGCCAAGTTACTTATTTACTTACTTCTTGTTGTTGTTGTTGTTGTTGTGTTGTGAGGTTTCACCTGCAGGCGGACCGATGCAGAAAATTCACGGATGCGTGCTCAGTGAAGTCGCGGCTCTTCGATTGTGCACGAGCTTCTGTGACTGGCTGATGGATTCAAATAGACAGTGCACGAACCTCTCTGACTGGCTGACGGATTTAAATCGACAGTGCACGAACCTCTCTGATTGGCCGATGGATTCAAATCGACAGTGCACGAGAGCTTCTCTGATTGGCTGATGGATTCAAATCGACAATGCACGATCCTCTCTGATTGGCTGATCGATTCAAATCGACAGTGCACGAAAGCTTCTCTGATTGGCTGATCGATTCAAGTCGACGAATCTCTGATTGGCTGATGGATTCAAATCGACAGAGCACAAACTTCTCCGATTGATTCAAACAGACAGCGCACTAACATTCTATGATTGGCTGATTGATTCAAATCGACAAGTGCACGAACTTCTGATTGATTGAGATCGACAGCGCAAGATTGGATGATTAATTCAAATCAGCACTGCATCAATTTGTGTGATTGTGATTGGCTGATTTGCTTCAAATCAACAGCGCACAAACGTCTCTGACTGGTTGAGGAATTCAGATCGACAGTGCGGTAATTTATCTGATTGGACGATTGATTCAAATCAGTAGCGCACAAACTTCTCTGATTGGCTGGTGGATTCAGATCGACAGTGTGCGAATTTCTCTGATTGGCTGATTGATTCAAATCGACAGTGCGCGTGTGCAGATTTTGTGAAGTCACTACGATTCGAATTGAGACAGACGCTCCAACGGGTGTACGTTTATTTCTCTGTTGAATTCGCGAGAGCATCAGGACGCAACCCTGCCTGTGATCAAGAAGCTTGCATCGCCGTTGAAACGCTGTACACCAACTGCCTGGGTCCGGAGAAGACTGTTGACAAGGCGAGTACTTTACTAACGGATGGTTACAGTCCGTTGTGCCGGCAACGGACACTTTCAGTTCACACAAAGACGATATTGTGGTCTTGGTACAGTGGACCATTCAGGGACAGACTCATTAGGTTCGTAGCTTACCTTCCCCCCACCCCCACCCCCCCACCCCCACCCCCCACACCCCACCCTCCTCCCCACCCCCGTCCCTCCCCCGCCCCCGCCCCCAACCCCCGAGTGGTCTGCCATAAAGGAAGGTTGGGGTTTCACGGACAAGTCGTCCGGACAGAGAGTCGTTTGTTTCAGGAAATTCGCTTCTCTGTTGGCGCGATAAACGTGTCAGGGCCTAGGGGCTGCTGACACTTGGGCCCAGCAAAGACGTGTCCGTCAGTACGGCACAGGCAAAGCTGCAGCACGACACAGCTAGATCTACCCAGGGCCCACCGCCAACCTCTCTCGTTGGAGAGAAGGCGTTCTCTTTTTGTGATTTTTTGTTGTTGTTTTTTGGTCGCGTTTTTTTGTTTGTTTTTTTTTCTCTCTTTTTTTTTGTTTTGGGTGTGTGTGTGTGTAGTTTTTCATTTTTTTTCTTCTTCTTTTTTTCTTTCTTTTTTTGTTTGTTTTGTTTTTGGTTTTTTGGTGTGTTTTTTAATTCTTTTTGTTGTTGTGTGTATTTTTTTCTTTTTTTTTCTTTTCTTTCAGTTACTTCGTTGAATACGTCCATGGTCCTTTGCCTCAGGCAAACGAAGCGAACTATGCAACGTGTGTTCAACCTGGCGCTGTTAGCCAGATAGCCCCTCCCACTTAGACAAAGGGAGTAATGAACCATAATGTTATCGTGTGTTCGAACTGACGCATTGAACTGCACAGACCCAAAGCATTTGGTCATTGTTTCGGAAAACTGCTTTGCTTACACTGTAGTAGTGCTTGGACAGCCCGCGGGCTTGTCTAAGGAGGCGTGTTTGAAGGCAGGCGCTGATTGGTTAAAGCTCGTCTGTCAATCAGAGGGTGGGGAGAGGTCAATTTTCTCGAACATTTGCGTTTTGTTTGTACAGTCCTCGAGACAATTTTCGTGTCTGGCTTTGTCTGTCTACATTGGTCCGATGTTGTTGCCGTTCGGCGATGGTTTTTCAACTTTTTTTTTCTTTTTCTTTTTTAATCTCACCAGGAAAACCTTGTATGTCAACTCCAGCTTGCGTTTTCTGTCATGAAAAAAAACAAGATCAAAATGGAAAACTGTACGTCCATGCACTGATGTAGATAACTATATGGGGAAATCTACCTCGTTAATAAGCCTAAGCTTGTGTTTTATCATTCTGACCAGTATGAGCGAATACGAATGGTCTCTGAGTTAACTTATGATCTTTCCAATGTTGATATATATATATATATATATATATATATATATATATATATATATATATATATATATATATATATATATATATAAATGATGTTGTAAATATATTGATTTTGTGTGTATATCTATGCGTATACCGGGCAAACTTGAAAATAGTGATAGCGCAGAATGGAAACTGTGCAGGTTATTAATATGGTTGTAAAATATTGCTGCCAAGTGTGACTGTGTGATAATGGCTTAGTGTATTTTCTACACATATATCATCGTTAACTGCAACACAATGCAACAGACTGTGCTGCTTGGCAATATTTTGCTATTTATTCAAGAGATTTGCTTCACAGACAATGTCGTGAAGGAGAACGACGTCAGGTAGGGGGCCGGGATAGCTCAGTGGGTACAGCGTCCGACTGAAAAGCCAAGGCGCAATACTGACGCGGGTTCGAGTCCCCGGTGCGGCAAGGGATTTTTTTTCTTCTTCCCAGAGTCAACATCTAGTGCAGACTCTCTTACGGTGTCCGTGCAATCGCATGCATCAACGTCTGTGTACAGGTTATAAAAAAAATCCCAAACACTGGCAGCCGTACCATTGTCTGGACACACGAAAATATTGCACACACCGATAGGAATGGGTAGCGCTGCTCTGCGGCTGCTGTGCCGTACCCGGGTAAAGCGACCCGAATTTCCCGCAAGGGACAATGAAGTACTACAAAAAAAAAAAAGAGAGAGAGAGAGAGAAGAAAAAAAAAGAGAGAGAGAAAAAAAGAAACAGGGAAGTCAGAGAGGCTGCTGGTTCTT
>JABMCL010001442.1:120000-130000 GCA_018857735.1 Alviniconcha marisindica
GGGGGAGACACGGAGAGAGAAAGAGACGAATGTTAGAGGAGAAGGGGTGGGAAACAAAAGAGAGAGAAAGAGACGGTGTTAGAGGAGAGAGAGGGTGGGTGGGGAAACAGAGAGAGAGAAAGAGAGGAGTGTTAGAGGAGAGAGAGGGGGTGGGGAGACAGAGAAAGAGGGTGTTAGAGGAGAGAGAGAGAGAGAGAGAGAGAGAGAGAGAGAGAGAGAGAGAGAGAGAGAGAGAGAGAGAGAGAGAGAGAGAGAGAAGGGTTTGAGGAGGGGGGGGGGGAGACACAGAGAGAGAAAGAGACGATGTTAAGGGAGAGAGGAGACCGGGGGGGGATGGGAGAGAGAGAGAGAGAGAGAGATGAGAGAGGGAGGGGAGAGAGAGAGAGAGAGAGAGAGAAAGGGGAGAGAAAGGGTTGTGAGGGGGGAGGGGCACACAGAGAGAAAGAGACGAATGTTAGGAGAATAGAGAGAGGGGGTGGGGAGACAGACAGAGAGAGAAAAAGAGGAGTGTTAGAGGAGAGAGAGGGGTGGGGAGACAGAGAGAGATAAAGAGACGAGTGTTAGAGAGGAGAGAGAGGGGGGGGTGGGGAGACAGAGCGAGAGAGAGAAAGAGACGAGTTTTTAGAGAGGAGACAGAGGGGGTGGGAAAACACAGAGAAAAGAAAAGAGACGAGTGTTAGGAGAAGAGGGGTGGGAGACAGAGAGAGAGAGAGAGAAAGAAGACGAATGTTAAGAGGAGAGAGAGGGGGTGGGGAGACACACAGAGAGAAAGAATGAGTGTTAGAGGGAGGACGGGGGGGGGGGGGGGGGACAGATCAGAGAGAAAGGACAAGTGTCAGAGGAAAGAAAGGGGTGGGGGGACAGACACACACAGAGAAAAGAGACGATGTTAAGAGGAGACAGGGGGGGGGGAGACCAGAGAGAGAAAGAGACGATGTTAGAGAATGAGAGAGGGGGGGGGGAGACACAGGGGAGAGAAAGATAGGAGTGTTAGAGGAAAGAGAGGGGGTGGGGAGACACGGAGAGAGAAAGAGACGAATGTTAGGGGATAGAGGGGTGGGAAACAGAGAGAGAGAGAAAGAGAGGAGTGTTAGGAAAAGAGAAGGGTGGGGAGACAGAGAAAGAGAGGAGTTTAGAGGAGAGAGAGAGAGAGAGAGAGAGAGGGGAGAGAGAGAGAGAGAAAAGAGGAGAGGAGAGAGAGAGAGAAGGAGAAAAACGATTAAGGGTTTAGCACAAACCGCATTTTAAGGGATCATGGGAGGAAGAGAGAGAGAGAGAGAGAGGGGGTGGGGGGGAACACAGGGAAAAAGGCAGTGTTAGAGGGGAGAGAGGGGTGGGGAGACAGAGAGAGAGAGAGAGAAAGAGAGAGAGGAGTGTTAGGAGAGAGAAGGGGTGGGGAGACACACAGAGAGAAATCACCTGTCGCTCGCATCGCCTCCTACAGACATTCAGTGTCTCAGACCAACAGTGCCTTGCCCCATCAGAAAATGCGGCCAGTCAGTGTCCGCCATTTCTGGCACCGGAAGCCAGGATTAAAATAAAATAAAATAGTTATGATAACAATAATAATGATATATTTATAAAGCGCAAACCTCTAACAAACAAAAAAATTAAGCTCTCCGCTGTGAAATGAATTCAAATCTAAACTACATCCCACGCACGCGCGCACGCACGCACTCACGCGCACACACACTACACACACACGCGCGCGCGCACACACACACACACACACACACACATACACACACACAGCACAGCACAACATTCAACTGAAATTTTCTACACACACACACACACACACACACACACCACACACACACACACACACACAGCACAGCACAGCATAGCACAGCACAGCACAACATTCAACTGAAATTATTTAGCAATGATATGTTTTAAACGTATGGGTCTTCAGAAATAGCCCTGAAACAGATGAGTCTTCGGAAATAGGTCTTTTAAACCGATGGGTCTTAAGAAATAGCCCTTAAACAGATGAGTCTTCTGTAATAGGTTTCAGACAGATGGGTTTCTTGTAATGGGTTTTAAACAGATGAGTCTTCTGTAATAGGTTTCAAACAGATGGGTCTTCTGTAATAGGTTTCAAACAGATGGGTCTTCTGTAATGGGTTTTAAACAGATGGGTTTTCTGTAATAGGTAGCAGATGGGTCTTCTGTAATAGGTTTCAGACAGATGGGTTTCTTGTAATGGGTTTTAAACAGATGAGTCTTCTGTAATAGGTTTCAAACAGATGGGTCTTCTGTAATAGGTTTCAAACAGATGAGTCTTCTGTAATGGGTTTCAAACAGATGGGTCTTCTGTAATAGGTTTCAAACAGATGAGTCTTCTGTAATAGGTTTCAAACAGATGAGTCTTGTGTAATAGGTTTCAAACAGATGAGTTTCCTGTAATTGGTTTCAAACAGATGGATTTCCAGGATCACTAGACATTGAACCGTCGTCGTCATGTGTTAAAGGGGAACCGAACCGAGGACAGACCAAGATCTAAACACACAAAATCTTCAAAACAACCGAGGACAGAGCAAGATCCAAACACACAAAATCCTAAAAACAAACGAGGACAGAGCAAGATCCAAACACACAAAATCTTCAAAACAACCGAGGACAGAGCAAGATCCAAACACACAAAATCTTAAAAACAAACGAGGACACAGCAAGATCCAAACACACAAAACCTTCAAAACAACCGAGGACACAGCAAGATCCAAACACACAAAATCTTCAAAACAACCGAGGACACAGCAAAATCCAAACACACAAAACCTTCAAAAAAAACGAGGACACAAGATCAAAACACAAAATCTTCACACACAAAAAACGAGGACAGAGCAAGATCCAAACACACAAAATTTCAAAACAACCGAGGACAGACCAAGATCTAACACACAAAATCTTCAAAACAACCGAGGACACAGCAAGATCCAAGCACACAAAATGTATTTTTTTAAATATAAGATAAATTCAAAAACAAACAAAAAACTAAACAAACAAAAACGAGGGAGAGCAAGACGAGGAAAAGCAAGACCAAACACACAAAATCTTCAAAACAACCGAGGACAGCAAGACCAAACACACAAAATCTTCAAAACAACCGAGGACAGCAAGATCCAAACACACAAAATCTTCAAAACAACCGAGGACAGCAAGACCAAACACACAAAATCTTCAAAACAACCGAGGACAGCAAGATCCGAAACACACAAAATCTTCAAAACAACCGAGGACAGCAAGACCAAACACACAAAATCTTCAAAACAACCGAGGACAGCAAGATCCAAACACACAAAATCTTCAAAACAACCGAGGACACAGCAAGATCCAAACACACAAAATCTTCAAAACAACCGAGGACACAGCAAGATCTAAACACACAAAATCTTCAAAACAACCGAGGACAGAGCAAGATCCAAACACACAAAACCTTCACAAAAAAAACGAGGACACAAGAAGATCAAAACACAAAATCTTCAACAACAAAAACGAGGACAGAGCAAGATCCAAACACACAAAATCTTCAAAACAACCGAGGACAGACCAAGATCTAAACACACAAAATCTTCAAAACAACCGAGGACACAGCAAGATCCAAGCACACAAAATGTATTTTTTTAAATATAAGATAAATTCAAAACAAACAAAAACTAAACAAACAAAAACGAGGGAGAGCAAGACGAGGAAAAAGCAAGACCAAACACACAAAATCTTCATAAACTGAGGACAAGACAAACACACAAAATCTTCAAAACAACCGAGGACAGCAAGATCCGAAACACACAAAATCTTCAAACAACCGAGGACAGCAAGACCAAACACACAAAATCTTCAAAACAACCGAGGACAGCAGATCCGAAACACACAAAATCTTCAAAACAACCGAGGACAGCAAGATCCAAACACAAAATCTTCAAAACAACCGAGGACAGCAAGATCCAAACACACAAAATCTTCAAACAACCGAGGACACAGCAAGATCCAAACACACAAAATCTTCAAAACAACCGAGGACACAGCAAGATCCAAACACACAAAATCTTCAAAACAACGAGGACAGAGCAAGATCCAAACACACAAAACCTTCAAAAAAAACGAGGACACAAGAAGATCAAAACACAAAATCTTCAACAACAAAAACGAGGACAGAGCAAGATCCAAACACACAAATCTTCAAACAACCGAGGACAGACAAGATCCAAACACACAAAATCTTCAAAACAACGAGGACAGAGCAAGATCCAAACACACAAAATCCTAAAAACAAACGAGGACACAGCAAGATCCAAACACACAAAACCTTCAAACAACCGAGGACACAGCAAGATCCAAACACACAAAATCTTCAAAACAACCGAGGACACAGCAAGATCCAAACACACAAAACCTTCAAAAAAACCGAGGACACAAGATCAAAACACAAAATCTTCACACACAAAAAACGAGGACAGAGCAAGATCCAAACACACAGAATCTTCAAAACAACCGAAGACAGACCAAGATCTAAACACACAAAATCTTCAAAACAACCGAGGACACAGCAAGATCCAAGCACACAAAATGTATTTTTTTAAATATAAGATAAATTCAAAAACAAACAAAAAACTAAACAAACAAAAAACGAGGGAGAGCAAGACGAGGAAAAGCAAGACCAAACACACAAAATCTTCATAACAACCGAGGACAGCAAGACCTAACACACAAAATCTTCAAAACAACCGAGGACAGCAAGATCCAAACACAAAATCTTCAAAACAACCGAGGACAGCAAGATCCAAACACACAAAATCTTCAAAACAACCGAGGACAGCCAAAATCGAAACACACAAAATCTTCAAAACAACCGAGGACAGCAAGATCCAAACACACAAAATTTTCAAAACAACCGAGGACAGCCAAGATCCAAACACACAAAATCTTCAAAACAACCGAGGACAGCAAGATCCAAACACACAAAATCTTCAAAACAACCGAGGACACAGCAAGATCCAAACACACAAAATCTTCAAAACAACCGAGGACACAGCAAGATCCAAACACACAAAATCTTCAAAACAACCGAGGACAGAGCAAGATCCAAACACACAAAACCTTCAAAAAAAACGAGGACACAAGAAGATCAAAACACAAAATCTTCAACAACAAAAACGAGGACAGAGCAAGATCCAAACACACAAAATCTTCAAAACAACCGAGGACAGACCAAGATCTAAACACACAAAATCTTCAAAACAACCGAGGACACAGCAAGATCCAAGCACACAAAATGTATTTTTTTAAATATAAGATAAATTCAAAAACAAACAAAAAACGAGGAAGAGCAAGACGAGGAAAAGCAAGACCAAACACACAAAATCTTCAAAACAACCGAGGACAGCAAGACCAAACACACAAAATCTTCAAAACAACCGAGGACAGCAAGACCAAACACACAAAATCTTCAAAACAACCGAGGACAGCCAAGATCCAAACACACAAAATCTTCAAAACACCCGAGGACGGCAAGATCCAAACACACAAAATCGTACAACCGAGGACAAAGCACGATCCAAACACAAAATCTTAAAAAGAACCCAGGACAGCAAGATCTAAACACACAAAAAGCTTAAAAAGAAAAGAGGACAAAGCAATATCTAAACAAAATCGAAAAAGCAAGAGCCAAGCACAAAATCTTTACAAGATCACAGCAAGATCCAAACACACAAATCTTAAAAACAACCGAGGACAAAACAAGATCCAAACACACAAAATATCAAATAGAGTGCTATTTTCATACATGTAAAACGATAGAAAACGTTCGCACATTTTTTGGTACAAACGCCTTTTTTCAAGCAACAGACGACACGAACAAACGATAATAGGAATAGAATCTGAATATATTTATCTTTCAGTTGTTTGAGAAGCTGGTTCTAGATTATTATTTTTTAATATGGTGTAGTGATCTTATTAAAATAGCGTTGTTACTGACCTCTTGTGTGTTCTTGTCTCGTTTGAAAACACTAGCAGTCAACTTTGATTCACATTAATTTTCTTGGAGGTTTTATTGTTGTTGTTGCTGTCTGATTGTGTGGGTGTGGGCGGTCGTGTGTGTGTGTGTGTGTGTGGTGTGTGTGTGGGGTGTGGGTGTGTGTGTGTGTGTGTGTGTGTGTGTTTTGAGTGTGTGTGTGTGTGTGTGTGTGTGGATGATGGTGGTGGTGTGCGTGGAGGTGCGTGTGCTGTGTGTGTGTATGTGTATGGGTGGGTGGGTGGGTGGTGCGTGCGTGCGTGCGTGCGTGCGTGCGTGAGTGCGTGCGTGCGTGCGTGAGTGCGTGTGTGTGTGTGCGGCGTAAGTGCGTGCGTGCGTGCGTCTGTGTGTTCGCGTGCGGATGTGTATTTGTTTTTGAAGGCAAAACAGACCTAAACACCTAAAATATCTGGAAACGTTTCCAATGGCAAGCATAGTAGGACTGTTCTATCAATATTCATGCAACAGACGCAGTTTAGGCTACTATTTAAAATTGGATCTGTTAGACTGATTTGCTCCAGTTATTTAATTACTTAAGATCAGATAAAAGCCAAACACAAACGGTTAAAAAGAACGATAATTTTAGTTGGACAACACAAACACGTTTTTTCTTTTCGTTTTGTATAGTCCCATTGAAAGTAGCGTTTTTTTAGTTTTTTGTTTTGTTTTGTTTTTCCTTTTGTGTGCTTGGATCTTGTCTTAGGCATACAGTGTTTAAGATAAGACAACACTTTATTGTCCTTAAAAGGAAATTAGCTTTGAAACATACCACCAATGTAACATGTGAACGTACTGTTCAGGAAAACAAAAAGAATAAAAGTGTTTAAACAAATTACAATTATAGCTAAAACAAGTTAATAACAACACAAGATAACATATGCACATACACACACACGCACGCGCACGCGCGCACCAAAACACACACACACACACACACACACACACACACACACACACACACACACACACACAAACCAAGCACTGGTTTACGACATCTTCCTCAAAATTTGGAGGAAGTGCCGAAAGCGAGTTCGAGTGTCCTCCTCTCTCTCCCTACATCCTCACACACACACACACACACACACACCACACACACACTACAAACTCCAAGCACTGGTTTACGACATCCTTCCTTCAACAAAATTTGGAGGAAGGTGCCGGAAAGCGGTGCTCGGAGCGTCACACACACACACACACACACACACACACACACACACACACACACACACACACACACACACACACACACACACAAAACTCCAAGCACTGGTTTACGACATCCTTCTTCAACAAAATTTGGAGGAAGGTGCACTGCTCAGTCGTCACACACAGCCACACACACACAAATCCAAGCACATACGACATCCTTCCTTCAAAAATTTGGAGGAAGGTGCCGGAAAGCGGTGCTCGGAGTGTCACACCACACACAACACACACACACACACACACACACACACACACACAAACTACAACACACTGGTTACGACATCCTTCCTTCAACAAATTTGGAGGAAGGTGCCGGAAAGCGGTGCTCGGAGTGTCTCACAACACAACACACAACAACACACACACACACACACACACACACAACACACAACACACACAACTTCCAAGCACTGGTTTACGACATCCTTCCTTCACAGAGTATTGGAGGAAGGTGCCGGAAAGCGGTGCTCGGAGGTCACACCACACACACACACACACACACACACACACACCAACAAACTGGTTTACGACATCCTTCCTCCAACAATTTTGGAGGAAAGGTGCCGGAAAGCGGTGCTCGGAGTGTCACACACACAACACACCACACACACACACACACACACACACACACACACACACACACATTCCAAGCACTGGTTTACGACATCCTTCCTTCAACAAAATTTGGAGAAGGTGCCGGAAAGCGGTGCTCGGAGTGTCCACACACACACACACACACACACACAAAACACACACACACACACACACACACACACACACACACACATCCAAAGCATTTGGTTTTTCGATTAATCCTTCTGTCAGCCGTTTGTTTTTTGGATTGAGAACCGCAGCAGTAATTGTTTCCGATTTCACACACACACACACACACACACACAACACACACACACCCCCACACACACACACACACAAACAAAACACCCCACAACACACACAAAAACCAACACCCCCACACAAAAACCCCCGCACGGTTTAACATCCTTCCTTTAAAAAAGGAAGGGGGGCCAAACGGTCTCTGTCCAACACCAACCAAAAACACACCACACCACACAACCCCCCACACCACTTTAAAAATTTTGGATCCTCTTAAAAAAATTTTTAATTTCAAAAGGGTTCGGCCCCCCCCCCAAACCCCCCCCCCCAAAAAAACTCCAAGCACTGGTTTTCACACCCCTTTTAACAAATTTGGAGGAAGGTCCCGGAAAAAGGGGTCCTAAGGCCACACACACAACACACCACACACACACCACACACAAACACACAACACACAACAGGAGAAAAAAGCCTTTTTTCCCGGGGATTGTTTTTTTCAGAACCGGCAGCAGTCAACCTTGTTTCCGAGTTTTGTTGTTGTTCCATTTTTTTAAAGATCAGATAACGGTTGGCTTCTGACGTCACAGCTACGGAGACCACGCTACGGCAAATAAGCCGTAGTGCAAAGTTTTCGGTTGCAGTCTGAAGATGAAGATGGTACTCATTCCTTTTTATTGAAGGTGTGAGAAACCGCCAATGTGCATCGGATGTGATAAACGTTTAAAAATAGAGCATATTTTACTTACATGTTCGGATTTTATAGAAATAAGAGAGAGCCACTTTACAGCTAAATCACTGCGTATGTTGTTTCAGGATATTTCACCTGAGAAGATTTTTAACTTTTTGAAAGAAATTAATATGTTTGGAAAAAATGTAATTTGAGATTCTTTTTAGTTATGTTTGTGTTATTCACCTTTTAAGCATGGTTTTAAAATTATATATAGACCCATTTTAAGATATACACATTATTAAAAATTAAATATATAATATCAGACGTGTATCGCCCTGATATAACCGTAGCGGTTGACTGGGCGTAAAACACCAACTTACTTACTATGGTACAATGCGAGTAGCAACGGACTATAGAGGACTCGTCATTCAACAGCTAAAGGGACATAACTGTCTTCATCATGTCGTGTGCAAGTCCACAAACGATTAACTTTTGAAGTGTGTATGTATAGGGTAAAGGAAGAGGGGCAGGTAGCTCTTGGATTTTAACGTTAATTCGACTGCACAACTCACCTCGGGACGGAAAAACACAATTTTGAATCAAATTCAAAAATCTGTTTCAGGGTGACCACGAAAAAATTATCACCCCCCCCCCCACCCCCAAATAAAAAAAAACAGAAAACGAACAACAACACACCGCGGGGCGGAGAAACACAGACGAGAGAACACACACACACACACACACACACACACACACACACACACGACACACACACACACACACACACACACACACACACACACACACACACACACACACGCAAACACAAATACACACACACACACAACGCACATTTAAGGACACAATACAGTCAAAATATGTCAGCCATTCCAGTTTTAAATACCGTCTATCATTCATTCGTCCATCTTTTCGTTTATTCATCCGCTCACACACTCAGTCCAAACTGTTTTACCCGTTCGTGTATGTCTTTATTGATAAAAATTCCCCAACAGTTAAAAAAAAAAAGAAGACTTAACAGAAGCAAAATACGACAGCGTTAGCTTCATAAAATTGGGTTTTTTTAAAACTGAATATCAGCCAACTGTCTGTCAGTGAAATACTGTTTATCAGGGGGGGGGGGGGGGGGGGGGGGGGGGGGGGGGGGGGGGGGGGGAGTCTTCAAGACCTGTCGGGCATTCCGTAGAGAGAGAGGTTTAATTATCGTGAAATTAAACGGAGGGTATAACCACCAAAAAAAAAGTACATATAATAATTTA
>JABMCL010001442.1:132500-145000 GCA_018857735.1 Alviniconcha marisindica
TACAAGCTGTGGCGCACAGCGATGAAACTAAGATCGACTTTGAACTAAGATGGCACGGCAAATTATTATGAGCATCTGAAGACTGACATTTACAGAATAATGATTAACATATACATCAAAAATGCACAGTTAAAAAAAAAAAAAAAATTATACGTCATACTCATGCGACTGGTTTGAAGGTCACATTGAATAATTAACAGGTTTGACCGTAAGTTTGAATAGTCTACGTCGTTTTCACAAGTGTGTGTGTGTGGTGTGTGTGTGTGTGGTGGTGTGTGTTGTGTGTGTGGGGGGGGGGGGGGGGGGGTTTTTTTTTTTTTTTTTTTTTTTTTTTTTTTTTTTTTTTTTTTTTTTCTCTCTCTCTCTCTCTCTCCTCTCTCTCTCTCTCTTTTCTCTTCTCTCTCTCTCCTCCCCCCTTTCTTCTTTTCTTTCTTCTTCTTCTTCCTTCCTTCTTCGTTTTTCTTCTTCTAATATCACCCTGCTGTGAGCAGACATAAAATAAAACACTGATTGATTGACAAGTGGGCGGAGCTAGAGGCTAAAAAAAGGCGAGGTCAGTTTTTAGAACGAGTCGAAGTTCCTGTTCCACTTGGGCAGCTAGAAAGGGGAAAAAAACTGCGCTCTCTTTTGTTCCTTCTTTTTCACACTCTTCCTCCCATCATTTTATTATTAATATTTTACCTGCCGGCCTGAACCAGGGTGTAGCCTATAATAAATACTATGGCTGATTTGTGCAAGCGACATGATTCTTCTGTGTGCGTGTTTGCGTGTCAAAAAAAAAAAAAAAAAAAAGAGAGAGAGAGAGAGAGAGAGAGAGAGAGAGAGAGAGAAGAGAGAGAGAGAGAGAGCAGAGCTTGAAATGTCGGTACTTTTACTATTTCCAGCGCTAATTAACTCCCTTGTGTGTTGATTCCGTCTACTGTAAAAGTCCTGTCTCAAACAAGCCGTGGTCCGATCATCACAATGCTTCGTCCTGAGGTGACCTTACGCGGTGTCATTTAATTTATAAGAACACTCGTCTCAGGAAAGAGCCCTATGCGCTTCACAATGCCACTATAATCGAGCTATTCTATGATTCTAAGCTGACCCACTACGATCTAGTCGTTGTACGATGCAGTCTGAATGGATGACTGTCGCTTTACACAACTGTCGTTTTTTTTTTCTTCTTTTTTTTCTCTTCTTTTTCTGCTGCCTATTTTATTATTTTTTCTGTGTTTTTTTTTTTTTTTTTTTGACGTTTGAGTGTCAGAGATCCCCGGATTAACAAACTTCATTATAGGCCTACCTGAAACTGATACGGATCTGCTCTGTCCAAACGCCCTGACATAACCGTAATGGTTGACTGGGCGTAAAACACCAAACTACTTACTGCCCTGTCCAAGGCTATCGTCAACATCACGAAGAACGCAATCAGTGATTTAATTTACTAAGAAATAAAAACAACAGTTACACCAAATTGTGTTCCAAATTTTCCGTTTTCTTGAATTAATTTAGTGATTCAAAAAATCTAAAAATAAATTTAAAAAATACATACATATTTAGAAGAAGAAAAAAATCTCCATTCAGAGTATCGAAGTCCATTCGCACAGCCGCCATTTGCATTTTGTGCCGTGTCAGTGAACAACCAGAGATTCTGAGCGAGAGTTCAATGGTCTCGGTTAGCGGCGGTGTTCTGCTTGAAGACTAATGGCGAAACAAAGACATTCGTCCCAACACACAATCCAGTCACCAAGTTCAGTACAGTGCACAACTCGGTGTTTCCAAATTGTCTTTAAAGCTTACAAGCTGTGGCGCACAGCGATGAAACTAAGATCGACTTTGAACTAAGATGGCACGGCAAATTATTATGAGCATCTGAAGACTGACATTTACAGAATAATGATTAACATATACATCAAAAATGCACAGTTAAAAAAAATAAAAAAATTATACGTCATACTCATGCGACTGGTTTGAAGGTCACATTGAATAATTAACAGGTTTGACCGTAAGTTTGAATAGTCTACGTCGTTTTCACAAGTGTGTGTGTGGGGTGTGTGTGTGTGTGTGTGTGTTGTGTGTGTGTGTGTGTGTGTGTGTGTGTGTGTGTAGTGTGGAGAGAGAGAGAGAGAGTGTGTGTGTCAGAGTGTGTGTGTGTGTGTGTGTGTGTGTGTGTGTGTTTTTATGTTAGTGATGTGTAGTTATTTAGTGATGTATATATATATACAGTAAAAAAATAAAAAATAAACTGTGTTTGACATTATTTTGCAAAACGCAGAGTGCTCATCGTTACTGGTGAGACGCCGCACTAAAGAATTACGTCAACGTCAACTTATGTTTACGTCAAAGCGTGTAAGCACCTGCAACTGGTGACGTCAGATTTTTTTTTTAATCATTATTGTCTCACTATTTGGAATCGCTCACTAATATAGTAATCAGCTCCAGTACGCATTCAAAACTATAAACCGAACCAGTCACTAACATAGTGGACAGATCCATTCACAACTTTTTTGAAAAATCATTTTAAAAAAAAAATAATAATAAAAATCAACCCATTAAAAAATTTAAAATCCCCGGTACCCGCATGTCCAATGGAATTTCTGCTGCACGTGCGTGGCATCGTCACTGTGGCCGTGGGAGACGAGATACTAGGATGCGGCAGCCTTACGGCGCTCTGTATCGTTGGCGGGAGCTGCCACAAGTACCATCATTTTTGTCTCGACAAAAGTTTAGTGTTTGTGTCGCGACGAAGGTTTTTGTCGCGACCAGCGTACTTTTGTCGCGACAAAAGACGTGTTTTGTCGCGACAAACACGTGTTTGTCGCAATAAAAGTAAGCTTGTCGCGACAACTTGTGGCAGCTCCCGCCAACGATAAGGCCGTTCCACTCCTCTCTATCTCTCTGCCACGGAGTTTATTCGTTCGTTAGCCAAGTTTTACGCCGGGTCGTCTCCGGAGAGGTTCCGGCGGGGACCGAGATCCCAGGAGGTGTGTGTGTGTGTGTGTGTGTGGAGGAGTGGGGGACGGGGGCCAGGGGCCGGGAGGGGGGATGGGAGGGGTGGGGGGTGGGGGGGCAACTATACCTAATAGTTACTACACCGTCACCACCAGAATAATTCCTGCATTAATTAAGACTGGCAGCGATGTGAGACATTTTCCCGTCCCTAATAAGCCGTACGGTGTCTGTGGACGTTAAGCACCATGTCTACTTTACGTGAGACACTTCAAGGTTCCGTTCAACGTGAGGGGCAAAATCACGCAAGAGACTGTGTCCCAAACCCCACAAAACACTCGAAGAATAAGCAGACGCCGAGTCGCTGCCCATCTTAATGCAGGAGTCATTCTGGTGGTGACAGTGTAGCGTTGGGAATAGTCTCCCATCTTAATGCAGGAGTCATTCTGGTGGTGACAGTGTAGCGTTAGGAATAGTCTCCCATCTTAATGCAGGAGTCATTCAGGTGGTGACAGTGTAGCGTTAGGTAAGTCTCCATCTTAATGCAGAGTCATTCTGGTGGTGACAGTGTAGCGTTAGGTATAGTCTCCATCTTAATGCAGGAGTCATTCAGGTGGTGACAGTGTAGCGTTGGGAATAGTCTCCCATCTTAATGCAGGAGTCATTCTGGTGGTGACAGTGTAGCGTTAGGTATAGTCTCCCATCTTAATGCAGGAGTCATTCTGGTGGTGACAGTGTCGCGCTGGGAATGGTCTCCCTCTTCCCCCACCTCCTGGGATCTCGGTACCTCTTCGGAGACAGCTCGGCGTGAAACAAGTTTAACCAAACAACCAATCATTTACCCGTTGTTGTTTTTTACCCTGAGGCATAGGATCATACTACTTAAGTAGGGTTGTGCTGGTCGGGGTCTTACGCCAGGGACCATTACAGTAGGCATAGGATCACACTACTTAAGTAGGATTGTAGGAGGCTACGGTTGTACTGGTCGGGGTTTTGCCCCAGGGACCATTACAGTAGGGATAGGATCACACTACTTAAGTAGGACTGAAGGAGGCTAGGGCTGTGCTGGTCGGGGTTTTGCCCCAGGGATATTAGAGCAGGGACAGGTTCACACTACTTAAGTATGGTTGTAGACGGCCAGGGCTGTGCTGGTCGGGTCATTACAGTAGGGATAGGATCACACTACTTAAGTATGGTTGTAGACGGCCAGGGCTGTGCTGGTCGGGTCATTACAATAGGGACAGGATCACACTACTTAAGTAGGACTGTAGGAGGCTAGGGCTGCGCTGGTCGCGGTTTCGCCCCACTGGGAAGTAGGGATAGGATCACAGTATAGGATTAATAGGATTACAGTAGGGGCAGGATCACAATATTTAAGTAGGGTTGTAGAAGGCCAGGGCTGTGCTGGTCATGGTCTTACCCCAGGGACCATTAAAGTAGGGTCAGGATCACACTACTTAATTAGGGCTGCAGAAGAAGCACACTACTTAAGTAGGATTGTAGGAGTCTAGGGCCGTGCTGGTCAGGGTTTTGCCCAAGGTAGTAGTAGGGATAGGATCACAGTATAGGATTAATAGGATTACAGTAGGGACAAGATCACACTACTTAAGTAAGATTGTAGAAGTCTAGGGATGTGCTGGTCAGGGTCTTGCCCCACGGAGAAGTAGGGATAGAATCACAGTATAGGATTAATAGGATTACAGTAGTGACAGGATCACACTACTTAAGTAGGGTTGTAGAAGGTCAGGGCTGTGCTGGTCGTGGACTTACTCCAGGGACCATTAAAGTAGGGTCAGGATCACACTACTTAAGTAGGGCTGCAGAAGGATCACGCTACTTAAGTAGGATTGTAGGAGTCTAGGGCCGTGCTGGTCGGGGTTTTGCCCCAGGTGTACTAGAGCAGGGACAGGATCACACTACTTAAGCAGGATTGTAAAAGTCTAGGGCTGTGCTGGCCGGGGTCTTAAACCCGGAACCATTCCAGTAGGGACAGGATCACACAACTTAAGTAGGGTTGTGGAAGTCTAGGGATGTGCTGTCAGGGTTTTGCCCACGGTAGTAGTAGGGACAGGATCACGAAGAAGGCCAGAGCTGTGCTGGTCGGGGTCTTACGCCAGGGACCATTACAGTAGGAACAGGATCACACTACTTCAGTAGAGTTGTAGAAGTCCAGGGCTGTATTGGTAAGGGTATTGTCCAGGGTAGCAGTTGGGAGAGGATCACAGTATAGGATTAATAGGATTACAGTAAAGACAGGATCACACTACTTAAGTAGGGTTGTAGAGGTCCAGGGCTGTATTGGTAAGGGTACTGCCCAGGGTAGCAGTTGGGAGAGGATCACAGTATAGGATTAATAGGATTACAGTAGGGACAGGATCACACTACTTAAGCAGGGTTGTAGGAGGCCAGGGCTGTGCTGGTCGGGGTTTTGTCCTGGGACCTGGGACCTGGGACCATTACAGTAAGGGGCAGGATCTCGCCACTTAAGTAGGGCTGCTGAAGGATCGCACTACTTAAGTAGGGCTGCTAGTTGGGAGAGGATCACAGTATAGGATTAATAGGATTACAGTAGGGACAGGATCACACTACTTAAGTAGGGTCGTAGAAGGCCAGGGCTGTGCTATTCAGGTTTTGTCCCGGGGGACCGCTACGGTCGCTGGATTGGCGCACCTGAAAGCATATACCCGAAAACACGCAGCGGAAGACGAGAACGACGGGCTGCCATGGGCTGCTGTATGCACGTTGCTTCCTATGTGACGGCGGAAGTCCGACCACGTTCTGGCTGGCTCCTCAATGCCGCTGAGGAAATCGTCACCCTTCTCTCCTCCAAGAAGAGTCCGACTCACTGTTAGTAGCCTACGGTCGCCACCCTTTCTCCTCCAAGAGGAGCCTGATTCACTGTGGGTAGCCTATATTCACCCTTCTCCTCCAAGCAGAGCCGGGTTCGCTGTTTGTAACCTGTAGTCACCCGTCTCCTCCAAGCAGGGTCTGACTCACTGTCTGCAGCATATAGTCACCCTTCTTCTCCAAGTCGAGTCTGACTCACTGGTGTAGCATATAGTCACCCTTCTCCTCCAAGCAGAGTCTGACTCACTGGTGTAGCATAAAGTCACCCTTCTCCTCCAAGTAGAGTCTGGCTCACTGGTGTAGCATACAGTCACCTTTCTCCTCCAAGCAGAGTCTGACTCAGTCTGACTCACAGGTGTAGCATACCAGAGTCTGACTCACAGGTGTAGTATACAGTCACCCGTCTCCTCCAAGCAGAGTCTGACTCACGGGTGTAGTATACAGTCACCCTTCTCCTCCAAGAAGAGTCTGACTCAGTCTGACTCACAGGTGTAGCATACCAGAGTCTGACTCACTGGTGTAGTATACAGTCACCCTTCTCCTCCAAGCAGAGTCTGACTCACTGTTGTAGCATATAGTCACCCTAGGAGAAAAGTCCGAATCACTGTTGTAGATACAGTCACCCGTCTCCTCCAGAAGTCTGACTCACTGGTGTAGCATATAGTCACCCTTCTCCTCCAGAGAAAAGTCCGAATCACTGTGTGTAGCATATAGTCACCCTTCTCCTCCGAGAAAAGGCCGAATCACTGTTGTAGCATATAGTCACCCTTCTCCTCCGAGAAAAGTCCGAATCACTGTTTGTAGCATATAGTCACCCTTCTCCTCCGAGAAAAGTCCGAATCACTGTTTGTAGCCCGTCTCTAGGCAGGAAGAGGGGTGGGGGGAGAGGGGGGAGGGGGGGTGGGGGGGGGGGGGGGGGGGGGAGAACATGCGAGGGCCAACGCCCACTCCCTGACGTCGACGCTGAAACGTCACGATGCCTTGGAGCGGTGCACAACGTTGAAGCCGTTCCTGGGCGACGAGCGGAAGTCCCTCCGGCTGTCCTTCCCCGCCACCACCTCCACCACCTCCTCCTCCTCCTCCTCCTCCTCCACCTCGCCTCTGCTCACCTGCCCGTTCTGCACAAACACCCGGGCACCAGCTCTCTTGCCGACGACGACGACCTCCTCCTCCTCCTCCTCTTCCTCCTCCTCCTCTCCTTCTACCTTCTTCACCCTCCCTTCCTCCTCCTCCTTCTTCCCTTTCCACACCTCCTTCTCCTCCTCCTCCTCCTTCTCCTTCTTCTTCTCCTTCTTCTTCCCTTTCCACTCCTCCTTCTTCTCCTCCTCCTCCTTCTCCTTCTTCTTCTCCTTCTTCTTCCCTTTCCACTCCTCCTCCTCCTCCTCCTCCTTCTTCTTCTCCTTCTTCTTCAGCGTCCCTCGCAAGAGGTCGTTCCTGAGGAGGCGCCAGAAGAGAACCGGGTTCAGCAGGGCCATGAAGAGCAGGACCGTGCCCAGGGCCACGGCGTACAGCGGCGTACAGCGGTGAAGGTTGAGGACGAAGGCCACGCAGGTCAAGGCCAAGGGCACGCCCCGGAAGAGGACGAAGGAGAGGAGGTTGAGCAGCACGACGAGGCGGTACAGCCAGTGCGAGAAGGGGACGCCCAGCAGCTGCAGCAGCTTGCGGCCGTGCAGGAAGACGGAGTTGACCTCCACCATCAGGGCCAGGATGCTGGAGACGATGGCGAAGTGGAAGAGCAGGTTGTAGCCGAAGATGAGGATCACCTGGGGGAGAGACCAACCGAGAGAAGAGTCAACACACAAGGGCCGAAGATGGGGATCACCTGGGGAGTAAGCAAGTAAGTAAGTAAGTTGTAGTTTTACGGCAAGTAAGTAAGTTGTTGTTTTTACGCCCAGTCAACCGGTACGGTTATATCAGGGCGATGTCACCTGGGGAAGATCACCGAGAGAAGCATCAAGAAGAAGAAGAAGAAGAAGAAGAAGAAGAAGAAGGAGGAACTTATAGAGCGCTTTCGAAATCTCAAAGAGCTTTACAACTTAAAGAAAAACAATGCACAAATACACGTAATTATACAAATCAATGGTATACAAGCGTATAAAACATACAAAAATTAACAAACATCTTCACACAAAACGTGGCAAAAACACACGCACACAAAATCGCGTGCACACACACACACACACACACACACACACACACACACACACACACACACACACACACACACACACACACACGCAGGTGAAAAGGACATCAAAGAACCGATAGACTAGAGAGAGAAGGAAAGAAGGAAGGAGAGAGAGAAGAGAGAGAGAGAGAGAGAGAGAGAGAGACTGTGCAGCAGAAAAGCTATCAACACACAAGGGAGTTAATTAGCCGCTCGAAATACGTAACACAGGTACAACAACAAAAGACCCGAGTCGCCTACGCTAACTCTCACCTGGCAAGCGTGCAAATACAAAGGTACACAAACTCCACCAGAGGTACTTGTGAATAAACCTCGCTTAAATAAAAGCTGCAGCGGCCTTGAGGGTAGATCGACGCGACTTAATCCGATCCGGTACGGAATGCAGAGTTCAAAACGAAAAACGAAAGCAGTCGCTACGCAAGGAATCAAATTTGTTGGCAGTGTGCTTCCTCGGATGTCTTGAGGTGATCCTGGGCCAACCGACGTTAAAATCCGCTTCCTAACTTTCATCCTCGGTGAGAGAGAGAGAGAGAGAGAGAGAGGGGGAGACAGACAGACAGACAGACAGAAAAGACAGACAGACAGACAGACAGACAGACAGACAGACAGAGGCAAAAGAGGAAAAGACAGACAGAAAGAAGACGACAGAGAAGAGAGAGAAGGGCAAGGGAGAGAAGAGACAGAGCAGGAGAAGAGAGAGAGAGAGAGAAGAACTCGAATTCGAAAATTTTATTTACAAGGATTGTAGTTTGGGTTTAGAAAAATCTAAAACTAAAGAGAGAGAGAGAGAGAGAGAGAGAGAGAGAAGACAGACAGACAGACAGACAGACAGACAGACGACAGACAGAAGACAGAGAGCAGAGACGGACAGACAGACAAAAGAGAAAGACAGACAGACAGAGACACACAGAGCACCCCAGAGAGCAAAAAGAGAGAGAAAGACTATATAACCCAAAACAACAACAAATTATATTAGTATTTTTTCGCTTGAAGGAAATTTCCCACCCGTTCCAACCCAACGTTCCCCTTTATCCGGGGGTGTTTTTTTTCCAAAAAAAGGGGGTGCCGGTGTTTGGGGTTTTTTAATCCGATGTTATTGGGTTTCAAAAGGGGGGCCGACACCAAATTTAAAAGGGGGTTTACCTGGGAAAAAACCCTTCCCACCACTGAACCAGCGTCATTTGGGTTGGGCCCGCGGACCACCTTTTTGGGGGATTTTTCCCCCTCCCCTTTCCCTCTCTTCCTCCCCCCTCCCCCTCCCCTCCCTCTCTCTCTCTCTCCTCTCTCTCTCTCTTCTCTCTCTCCTCTTTCCCGGGGGGCTTTTTTGATTTCCCGAAAAAACATTGAAATACTCTATCGCTGCCAGTTTTAAAAGTTCTCAGGGAATGACGTCGTCTTTTATCGTCTGTCTGTCTCTTCTTGCCCGGGGGCCTTTTTGGGACCGTCTTTTTGACGGGCCTCCGTTAATTTAAAAAAGGTTTTACTGGCTTCGAAGATTTCGTCTGTTCGCCCCTCTTCTCTGTCTGTCTTTTTGTCTGTCTGTCTGTCTGTCTTCTTCTTCCTTTCCCCTCTCTCTCTCTCTCTTTTCCCCCTTTTTTGGATTGGGCTTTTTTGTCCCTCCAGTTAAAGAAACATTAAAAAGGTCTCCCCTTCCCTAGCCCCCCTCCTTTATCTGTCTGTCTGTCTGCTTCTTTTGTCTGTCTGTCTCTTTTCGTCCGTCTGCCCTCTCTCTCTCTCTCTCTCTCTTCTCTCTCTTTTTTCTCTTTTTGTTTGTGGAATTTTTTGGTTTTTCCCCACAAAAAACATTTAAAAAAAGGGGCGCCTTACCCCTTTCAGCAGCAGCCGCAAAACGCCACCCCTTCCATCGGCGGGGGGCCCCCGTGTCCAAACAAAGGAGGGTGGGGGTTTGGGGTTTTAAAAATGCGCCCAAGGACTGGTTGCCCTGTAACCCTGGGGCCATGGATTGACCGGGAAAAAACCTTTTGGCCCAGGGCAAGGGTTCCCTTAAATGATTTTCCCCCCCGTTTTTCTCTCTCTCTCTCTCTCTCTCTCTCTCTTTTCTCTCTTCTTCTCTCCTCCTCCTCTCCCTCCCTCCCTCCCTCTCTCTCTCTTCTCCCCCTCCCTCCCTCCCCCCCTCCCCCCCCTTCTCTCTCTCTCTCTCTCTTTTGGTTGTGGACACTTCTTGTGATTTTCCCCCACAGTTAAAAAAACTTGAAATACTCTCATCGCTGCCCATTTAGCATCCCCCTTTCCCCGAATACTGTCCGTCTGTCTATCTTCTGTCCCCTCTCTCCCCCTCTCTCTCTCTCTCTCTCTTAGGGGGGGGCCCAAAAAATGGTTTTGGACACTGTCCTTTTGCTTTCCCTCACGTTTAAAGAAACTTAAAAAAGGCTCCCGTTCCCGCTACCCCGTCTCAGAATACGTTGTCTGTCTGTCTGTCTGCTGTCTGTCGCTTTGTCTGTCTGTCTTCTGTCTTCTGTCTTTCCCTCTCCTCTCTCTCTCTCTCTCTCCCCCCCCCCCTCTCTCTCCCCCTCTCCCCTCTCTCTCTCTCTCTCTCTGTGGTTGGGGAACTGTTGTGACTTTGTCCCTCACATTAATGAAACAAAAAAAAACGGCTTTCCTCCCTTCCCTTTCCCCCTCTCTGCTCTCTGTCTGTCTGCTTCTGTCTGTCTTCTCTCTCTCTCTGTCTGTCTGTCCTTTCTTTTTTGTCTGTCTGTTTCGTCTTTTGTTCTCTCTCTTCTCTCTCTCTTTTTTTTTCTTTAATCGAATACATTATGAAAAAAAAAGGGGGGGTGTGTGTGTGTGGAGGGGGGGGGGGGGGGGGTAAAACTAAAACCAGAACGTACCGCCACGTGATGAGCTGTGACCTCCCACAAGGCAACGGCCTTGCCCTCCCGAATGTGGTCCCAGCAGTCGTAGACAAAGTAACCTGGCCAACCAAACCATACACATCCATTTACCACATACCGTACAAAGTAGTCTGGTCAACCAAACCAGACATCTATTTACCACATTCCACAGAAAGTAGTCTGGCCAACCAAACCACACACACATCTTTTTACCACATACCACACAAAGTAGTCTGGCCAACCAAACCATACACATCTATTTACCACATACCACACAAAGTAGTCTGGCCAACAAAACCACACACATCTATTTACCATATTCCACACAAAGTAGTCTGGCCAGCCAAACCATATATATTATTACATACCACACAAAGTAACCGGGCCAACCAAACCACGCACATCTATTCACCACACACCAGACAAAGTAACCCTGCCAGCAGAAACCACCCAATTCTACTGACTATATTCCACACAAAGTAGTTTGGCCAATCAAACTCTACAAATCTATTTATCACATACATAGTGGTCAAGATCAATGACAACAACGTGACACCAGTCGGAGCGCTGACCTGCAGTGACAACAACAACCATAACAACGTACAACAACGACAACAACGTGACACCTGTTGGGATGCTGACCAGCGGTGACAACAACAACAACAACAACAACAACCACAACACGGTGACGCCAGTCGGGATGCTGTTCTGTGGTGACAAAAACAACGACAACGACAACAACGACGATAACAACAACAACAACAACAACGACGATAACAACAACAACAACAACGGCGATGATAACAACGAAAACAACAACGACGATGGTGATAACAACAACGACGATGATGATGATAACAACGACAACAACAACAATGATGACGATAACAACGACAACAACAAAGACGATGATAACAACAACTACGATAACAACGACAACAACAACTACGATAACAACGACAACAACGACGACGACGATAACAGCAACAACAAAAATGACGACGATAACAACGACGATGATGATAACAACGACAACAGTAACGACGACGACGACGATAACAACGACAACAACAACAACGTGACACCTGTCGGGGCGCTGACCTGCGGTGACAGCGACAACAACAACAACAACGACAACAAGAGCAACGACGATAACAACGACAACAACGTGACACCTGTCGGGGCGCTGACCTGCGGTGACAACAACAACAACAACGACGACGACGACAACAACAAATACGACAACGTGACACCTGTCGGGATGCTGACCTGCGGTGCCGGCGATGATGAAGGAGGCGGCAGGATTCTGCAGGTCCAGGACGTCCAGCCAGGTGTGCACGGCGTGCGAGTGGACCGTGTACCTGCAGCGACAGCACAACCAACATCACCGCCACATCTCTCACCTCCTTCTCACCTCACCCTCTCTTCTTCTCCACCACCACCACCACACCACACAGTGCAAGGATTATGGACAACGAAACCATGTCATCACCCAGCCACGTGTGTTCCGAGTGCGAGTGGACTACGTACCTGTGCAGCAACAGCACAGCCAGCATCACCGCCACATCTCCCACTTTCCTTTTAAACCCCCCCCCCCCCCCCCCCTCCCCCCCCCCCCCCCCGCCCCACCCCCCTTCCTCGACCTGTGGGGGACAACCGTGTCCCGCCGATCTCTCTTCCTCTTT
>JABMCL010001442.1:152500-155000 GCA_018857735.1 Alviniconcha marisindica
AGGGTAGGCGCTGAGATTCAAGGGTCGATAGACCCAGTGACTGATCAGTGCTATGGGTCTATGTGGATGTGGCAAAACCACATACATATAAATCAGGCATATCAATTCTGTACGACACCTCACCACTCAAGCTACCCGGACCCTTGTTTGTTCTCTTGCCTCTCGGGTCAAACTGCTGTGACTGTCTACTTTCAGGTATTTGTCCTCTCTCGAGTTAGACTGCTGTGACTGTCTACTTTCAGGTACTTGTCCTCTCTCGAGTTAGACTGCTGTGACATATAGTACTCTTCAGGTACCCTGTCCTCTCTCGAGTTAGACTGTTGTGACTATTGTACTCTCAGGTACTTGTCCTCTCTCGGGTCAGACTGCTGTGACTGTCTATTTTCAGGTACTTGTCCTCTCTCGAGTTAGACTGCTGTGACTATAGTACGTTCAGGTACTTGTCCTCTCTCGGGTCAGACTGCTGTGACTATAGTACTTTCAGGTACTTGTCCTCTCTCGAGTTAGACTGCTGTGACTGTCTACTTTCAGGTACTTGTCCTCTCTCGGGTTAGACTGCTGTGACTGTCTACTTTCAGGTACCTGTCCTCTCTCGAGTTAGACTGCTGTGACTATAGTACTTTCAGGTACTTGTCCTCTCTCGAGTTAGACTGCTGTGACTATAGTACTTTCACGTACTTGTCCTCTCTCGAGTTAGACTGCTGTGACTGTCTACTTTCACGTACTTGTCCTCTCTCGAGTTAGACTGCTGTGACTATAGTACTTTCACGTACTTGTCCTCTCTCGAGTTAGACTGCTGTGACTGTCTACTTTCACGTACTTGTCCTCTCTCGAGTTAGACTGCTGTGACTATAGTACTTTCAGGTACTTGTCCTCTCTCTAGTTTGACTGCTGTGACTGTCTACTTTCACGTACTTGTCCTCTCTCGGGTTAGACTGTTGTGACTATCTACTTTCAGGTACTTGTCCACTCTCGGGTTAAAGTACTGGGACTGTCAGCTTTCAGGTACTTGTCCTCTCTCGAGTTAGACTGCTGTGACTATCTACTTTCTGGTACTTGTCCTCTCTCGAGTTAGATTGCTGTGACTATCTACTTTCAGGTACTTGTCCTCTCTCGAGTTAGATTGCTGTGACTATCTACTTTCAGGTACTTGTCCTCTCTCGAGTTAGACTGCTGTGACTGTCTATTTTCAGGTACTTGTCCTCTCTCGAGTTAGATTGCTGTGACTATCTACTTTCAGGTACTTGTCCTCTCTCGAGTTAGACTGCTGTGACTATAGTACTTTCAGGTACTTGTCCTCTCTCGAGTTAGACTGTTGTGACTATCTACTTTCAGGTACTTGTCCACTATCGGGTTAAAGTACTGGGACTGTCAGCTTTCAGGTACTTGTCCTCGCTCGAGTTAGATTGCTGTGACTGTCTACTTTCAGGTACTTGTCCTTTTTCGGGTTAGACTGCTGTGACCATCTACTTTCAGGTACTACATCCATCCTGTTCTTCAAATCCGCGCTGGCTACCACTAACACATCGCATACAACACAAAATCTCAGCTATTTCCATCTCTTGCACATCCCCTCAGACTCTGTCGTTTTCTTTCGCTGGCCCGTCTGTGTGAAACTTCGCCTCAAACACTCCGCCACCCTGATTCTTTATCTTTCTTTCGAAACCACCCTCAAAACTCATCTGTTCAATAACTACTCGTACAAGTTTCTATAATGTTCGTATCCTTCCACAACTGCGTCTATCCCACCTACCCGTAGGGTGTGTGTGTGTGTATGTGTGTGGGTGGGGGGGGGGGGGAGCGAGAGAGAGAGAGAGAATGTGTCTGTGTGTGTGTGTGTGACAGTGTGCGTGTGTGTGTGTGCGTGCGTGCGTGCGTGCGTGCGTGCGTGCGTGTGTGTGTGTGTTTTCTCTCTTCTCTTCGTCTCTCTCTCCTCTCTCTCCTCTCTCTCTCCTCTCTCTCTCCTCCTCTCTCTCTCTCTCTCTCTTCACCCCCATACCCCCCTCTCTCTCTCTCTCTCTATCATGTATAATGTTTCACTCACTCATTCATACCTATGTGTACATAAATGATGCCTGTAATTCTATATTTACTCATCAGTAGCTTAGCAAGGGTGACTTGTTGTTAGACAGGTTTTTGACTGAACCTAAACTACAATCCTTGTAAAATAAAGTTCTCTCTCTCTCTCTCCTCTCTCTCTCTCTCTCTCTCTCTCTCTCTCTCTCTCCTTCCCCCCCACCTCTCTCTCTCATAAGGGCTAAAGGGCAGTGTTTCTAAGCTCAGCCAAAGCAGCCAAATGCCACGTACACCTTACACCTTGAGCTCGTCGGAACCGAGAAAACATAGCAGGTCGTGCTGACACTGACCGATATACCAACCATTACGCAGCAGTAGCACTCGACAAAATCAAAAAGCCGTTGCACGTCAGTGGGTGGGCCGGCTTGGCCAAGCGATTAAGACGCTAAGTTGGCGTGGCAAAGGCCGACGGACACAAAGGTTT
>JABMCL010001442.1:160000-192500 GCA_018857735.1 Alviniconcha marisindica
AGGCTCGTTAGGACGGACAGCCCAGGACGGCCACCTCGACTCTCACACAGCTCCTGAACCATGAAAACCGGCTCTGCGTCGGGCGTTTCTGTTATACCCGTCCACATTACTCAGGCCATCACGAGTAAAACCAAACTCGTTTGACTGAATCGAGACGGAACTCATCTTTTATCCGGGGCGGACGCGCCTCGTGTTAACGTGCGTGCTTCGATGTCGTTGAAGTCGGTTGAAGTGTTTGCCTTACGTCCACAGAAACCGTAGCTTTATCATGTTAGGGACGTTAGCCCAGGACGTCCACCTCGATTTTCACACAGCTCCTGATCTGTGTCCGACGTTGTTGCTTCCACAGTCTTATTGGTACCCAAACTGCCTTTCGGAGGGCGCTGACCGACGCGGTGGACGTACGCGGAGATAAAAGAGTGCCCCTTCAGTGGCGTAACCATGCAGACATAGTTCAGGAGCTGTGTGAGAGTCGAGGTGGCCGTCCTGAGCTGTCCGTCCTAACGAGCCTTCTGGTTTCTGTGGACGTAAAGAATTATTGAACCGTGCTTCGGCATTGGTCACAAATTGTCCCTAATATGTCAGCTGACATCTGAGGACATTAAGCATCACGTCACATCATCATGGCGTAACCAGCGCTGGGTTTGGAGCAAGGTGCCGGAAAGTGAGGCTTGGGGCGTGTTCAACGGGCTATAGCCTGTGTGCGAGGCCCGAGAGGGTCTGGTGTTAAGATTCAACCAACCAGCAAAGTTTGGTTTGGGAGCTTCTCTCTTCTTCTTTTTTTTCGCTTTTTTTTTTTTCTTCTTCCTTTTTCTAACTCTGTTCAAGCTCCGGAACGCAAATAGGGAAATGGAGATTTGGAAAACAGAGATTGGGAAAATGGTGATTTGGGAAACAGTGATTGCGGAACTGGTGATTGGGAAATGGCAAATGAGGAAACGGAGATTTGGAAAACAGAGATTGTGAAAATGGAGATTTGGGAAACGGTGACTGCGGAACTGGTGATTGGGAAATGGCAAATGAGGAAACGGAGATTCGGGACTTACAGAGAATGGGAAAATGGTGATTTGGGAAACACTGAGTGAATGTCGGAACTGGTGATTGGGAAATGGCAAATGAGGAAACGGAGATTTGGGAACTTACAGAGATTGTGAAAATGGTGATTTTGGGAAACATTGAATGCGGAACTGGTGATTAGGAAATGGCAAAGGAGAAAATGGAGATTTGGGAACTTACAGAGAATGGGAAAGTGGTGATTTTGGAAACACTGAGTGAATGTCGGAACTGGTAATTGGGAAATGGCAAATGAGGAAACGGAGATTTGGGAACTTACAGAGAATGGGAAAGTGATTTAGGAAACAGTGAATGCAGAACTGCTGACTGGGAAACAGAAACGGGAAATGGTGATGTGGGAAACAGCAACTGGGGAAATTGTGATTGGGACACAGTGACTGGAAAAACGGTGATTTGGGAAACAGCAAATATAGAACTGGTGATAGGGAAACGGAGAATGGGGAAACTGCTAGTTGGGAAACGGTGAATGGGAACATGGCGATTAGGAAACAGTGATTGGGAAAATGGTGATTAGGAAACAGTGAACGGCGAAAGTAATTATAATAATAATAATGTAATTTATCATGCGCTCATCAACGCCCTGAGCGCTCACATAATACAATAGCACCTAAATGATGATATTATAGATGACAACAATTGGCTGTGCGCCCAAACCATTACGTATTAGCAGTAATGGTAAATGATCCGAAAACCAAAAGAGAAACGTATTGCACACACACACAAGACACACATCACACAGCACAGCACCACATGGTGACTGTACAGAAACGGGATACTGATGATTAGTGGAAAACATGATAGGATATGGCGTTTGCGCACAGTCAACGCGAGTACGGTAAACAGGGCAAAGGGAATGGAAATGATTTCGAAAACAGAAATGGGAAAATGTGATTGGGAAACAGTGATGCTTAGGGAAATGGTGATTGGGACACAGTGAATGGGGAAATGGTGACTTGGGAAACAGAGAACAGGGAACTGGTGATTTGGAAAAGTGCATAGGGAAATGGTGCTTTGGAAAAGTGCATAGGGAAATGGTGATTTGGAAAACAGTGCATAGGGAAATGGTGACTGGGACACAGTGAATGGGGAAATGGTGACTTGGGAAACAGAGAATAGGGAACTGGCGATTTGGGAAACAGTGAATAGGGAAAATGTGATCTGGGAAACAGCGAATGCGGAACTGGTGATTGGGAAAACAGAGAATGTGGAAACGCTGATTTGGGAAATGGAGAATGGGGAAACAGTGATTTGGGAAACGGCAAATGGGGAAATGGTGACTCGGGGAAACAATGATTTGGAAATCAGTAAACAGGGAAATGGTGATCAGGGAAACATTCAATGGGGAAACAATGATTGGAAATCAGCAAACAGGGAAACTGGTGATTAGGGAAACAATGGGGAAACAATGATCTGGAAATCAGCAAACAGGGAAATGGTGATTAGGGAAACATTCAATGGGGAAATATGATCTGGAAATCAGCAAACAGGGAAATGGTGATCAGGGAAACATTCAATGGGGAAACAATGATCTGGAAATCAGCAAACAGGGAAATGGTGATAGGGAAACATTCAATGGGGAAACAATGATTGGGAAATCAGCAAACAGGGAAATGGTGATTAGGGAAACATTCAATGGGGAAATAATGATTCGGAAATCAGCAAACAGGGAAATGGTGATCAGGGAAACATTCAATGGGGAAACAATGATCTGGAAATCAGCAAACAGGGAAATGGTGATCAGGGAAACATTCAATGGGGAAACAATGATCTGGAAATCAGCAAACAGGGAAATGGTGATTAGGGAAACATTCAATGGGGAAACAATGATCTGGAAATCAGCAAACAGGGAAATGGTGATCAGGGAACATTCAATGGGGAAACAATGACTGGAAATCAGCAAACAGGGAAATGGTGATCAGGGAAACATTCAATGGGGAAACAATGATCTGGAAATCAGCAAACAGGGAAATGGTGATTAGGGAAACATTCAGTGGGGAAACAATGATTTGGAAATCAGCAAACTGGGAAATGGTGATCAGGGAAACATTCAATGGGGAAACAATGACTGGAAAATCAGCAAACAGGGAAATGGTGATCAGGGAAACATTCAATGGGGAAACAATGATTCGGAAATCAGCAAACAGGGAAATGGTGATTAGGGAAACATTCAGTGGGGAAACAATGATTTGAGAAATGGTGATTTGGGAGACAGCGAATGGGATAACCGTGATTTGCCACATGGTGAATCTGAAACCAACCAGACCCACAGCAGCAGCGGAATAAATGGAAGATTATTTATAATCTGTCAAAGCAGAACAGAAATGGGTGTATACCAGCCGAGAGACTAGTTTACGCTGAAATGCATCAAGCACAGGCAAGTTTTTCGGGAGTTCTTGCTCTTGTGTGTGTGTATGCACGTGTATCAATCAATCAATATTTTATTTTATGTCTGTTCACATCGAGGTGATATTAGACCCCCCCCCAAAAAAAACAGAAAAAAAAGAAGAAGAAAAACATATAATTATTATTTATACTAATTTTCCCACAGGACTATGAACAATCGATCTGACAACATTAGTAATAACATCAGTATTATACAAAATATGTTACATTGTTGTAAGCATTTCAGTCATATCCATTTTTCTGAAATAACTCTGTAGTAATAGGACATTCAAGCAGTAAGTGTTTAACAGATAAGATGTTTTTACAAACTTGAAAAAAGTAAATTTGCGATACCTTCTTGTTCTAGATATTTAGCAAGAGTAATATATACACGTTATGTTTAAATTCATGGAACACTAAATATTCACAGAATGTGACATGCGTGCATGTGTGTGTGTGCGTGTGTGTGTAGAGTTCTTGCTTTTCTTTTTGTGTGCATGCATGTGTGTGTGCATACATCCATGTGTGTGTGTGTGTGTGTGTGTGTGTGTGTGTGTGTGTGTGTGTGTTGTGTGTGTGTGTGTGTGTGTGTGTGTGTGCGTGGTGGTGTGTGTGTGTGTGTGTGGTTGGTTGTGTGTGGTTGTTGTGTTGTGTGTGTGTGTGTGTGTGTGGTGTGTGTGTGTGTGTGTGTGTGTGTGTGTGTGTGTGTTGTGTGTGTTGTGTGTGTGTGGTGTGTGTGTTGTGTGTGTGTGGTGTGTGTGTGTGTGTTTATGTGTGTGTGATTGTGTGTGTGTATGTGTCTGTGTGGTTGTGTGGTTGTGTGTGTGTGTGTGTGTGTGTGTGTGTGTGTGTGTGTGTGGTTGTGTGTGTGTATGTGAGTGTGTGTGTGTGTGTGTGTGTGTGTGTGTGTGTGTGTGTGTGTGTGTGTGTGTGAGTGTGTGTGTGATCAGACAATCATTCTTACATTTCATCCACAGATTATTTACTCATTCATATTTTTATTCATTCACATATAATATATATTTATCGACAAATTTGTACCTAATTAAGAAAAGGAAAAAAACATCATTCAGACTTGTTTTTATTTGTAGATTTTCTTCCTCTTGTTCTCAGACCAGGCTACCTTCGCTGCAACAAGACCGGAAAGCATTAGCAGTTTGCCACACAAAAGCAATTCTGAAAGTGTTAGCATCTTCTTCTTTTTCAATAACGAAAAATCGAATATTCCAGGAAGACACATTCTTGTAAAAGTATGGCTTGCAATGAATTGGTACATGGAAAGCGACACAAGAAACGCGGTCACGAAACTGGCAGATGATTTAAGACGTACGTGAATGTGAGCATTCTCAGTCAACATTTTAGTAAAATTTTACAAAATACATCTAGCCCTTAAAAGCATGAAAGGCACCACATTTACAAAGCGCGTCATAACAAAATATACACGTTTCTGATTCACATTTTCCCTCCCTTCTGATTAATGTTTCCCCAGCTCATACACATTCCCCTTCTGACACATCTTTTTGTTTCCGATAGTGATACACATTTTCCTATCTGAATCACATGTTCCCTCCCTTCTGATTAATGTTTCCCCAGCTCATACACATTTCCCCTTCTGACACATCTTTTTGTTTCCGATAGTGATACACATTTTCCTATCTGAATCACATTTTCCCTCCCTTCTGATTCATGTTTCCCCATCTCATACACATTTCCCCTTCTGACACATCTTTTCACTTCTGATACACATTTTCCTATAGATCTGAATCACATTTTCCCTCACTTCTGATTCATGTTTCCCCGATACAGGTTTCCCCTTCTGATACAGGTTTCCCCTTCTGATACACGTTTTCCCTTCTGATACACATTTCTCCCTCTGACACAGGGTTTCCCTTCTGATACACATTTCTCCTTCTGATACAGGGTTTCCCTTCTAATGCAAGTTTCCCCTTCTGACACAGGGTTTCCCTTCTGACACAGGCTTTCATTCTGATACACATTTCTCCTTCTGACACAGGCTTTCCCTTCTGACACATGTTTCCCCTTCTGACACAGGCTTTCCCTTCTGACACAGGCTTTCCCTTCTGACACATGTTTCCCCTTCTGACACAGGCTTTCCCTTCTGACACAGGCTTTCCCTTCTGACACATGTTTCCCCTTCTGACACAGGCTTTCCCTTCTGACACAGGCTTTCCCTTCTGACACATGTTTCCCCTTCTGACACAGGCTTTCCCTTCTGATACATGTTTCCCCTTCTGACACAGGCTTTCCCATCTGATACATGTTTCCCCTTCTGATAATGTTTCTCTTCTGATACACGTTTCCCCTTCTGATACACATTTTCCCTTCTGTCAGTTCAGACACACATTTCTCTTTCTGACGCACGTTTTCCTTTCTAAATGACAACATCAATAACACAGCCCGCTAAGCTTTGACACACACAAAATTAAAAAAACGTCCTCCAACCCTATGTTCTAGAAATAATGATAATCTTTTTTTCCACTCTGCCAGCTGAGCTACCCACCTCCCTCAAAAAAAGAACGTCGTGTGACATCAAAATAATAATCGAGTGTTTCACTGACACAGATCCACAACACAAGCAATTTAAAGTGCTGTCAGTGCACATGCCTTACAACTTCGGAGGTTGCAACAGGTTAAAACATGCACGGGAAATAAAATTTAAAAAATCACAATCCCCCCTCCCCCCCAACCCCAATTTTTTTTTTTTTTTTGGGGGGGGGGGGGGGGGGGGAGGGCTGGGGGTTGTTTTTGTTTTTAAACAGTCACTATTACAGGGGGGAAAGTGAATAATGATCCCGAAGAAGAGCAGATAATGCTAAGCATACTAGCCTTCAAAAGTAATGGGGAAAAAAGAAACAAAATGTATTGTCTCCCTTGAGCAATCCTGATTAGATACATGTATACATCAGTCAACAGTTTTGGCCAGTTTGAAAACTCTCATGTCGAAGTTGAAGATCAAACAACAAAATGCACAGAGCTTTGCTAGATTCCTGATCAATGCAAAACAAATTATACCCCCCCCCCCCCCCCCCCCCCACCAGGTAGGTAGTGTTGCTTAATGTCCTCAGATGTCAGTTGACATATCAGGGACAAGCTGAGACCAATGCCGAAGCACGGTTCAGTATAGCTTTACGTCCACGGAAACCAGAAGGCTCGTTAGGACGGACAGCCCAGGACGCCACCTCGACTCTCACACAGCTCCTGAACTATGCCCTTCCCCCTGGTCACATCATTATACATAAAACATCTGTATTCCCTTAGTACATAATAATGGTGCTTAACATCCACAGAAACCATGAGGTTTGAGAAGTGAGTGAAGGGGGTATGGAGGTGTGGGGAAGAGGGAGATCATATATATAATACCTATCGCTACACTGTCACCCTAAGAACAACTCCTGCATCAAGATGGGCAGAGCCATTTTAATGTTTCCTTGTTGGTCGCTTTTATAGATATATATATACATATACATATAGCACTATTCCCCACTCTACACTGTCACCACCAGAATGACTCCAGCATTCAAATAGGCAGCGATGAGAGCCATTTCAATGTTTCCTTTGTTGTTGGTTGCCGTTATACATATCGCGCTATTCCCCACTCTACACCGTCACCACCAGAACGACTCCTGCATTCAAACAGGCAGCAGTGAGAGCCATTTCAATGTTTCCTTTGTTGTTGGTCACTTTTATATAGCACTATTCTCCACTCTTGAGCAGACTCGCTGCACTCTCGATTCTAAATGAACGACTGTCATCTTTGTTACAGTGCATTATTCCACTGAAGTGGTGTACCTACAGAGAAGTCTGGTTGTTAAGTGGATGGTGCCACGTGAAACGGCCGCCATCTCCGCGCAAGTTCTGCGTACACCATACAACCGGGCACCGTGTCTCATCACTTCATCATGCCGAGCCGCATACGGAGGGTGCATGCTTGTTTCGCGGTAACCTGCCACCTGCACTTTTGGCAGAATGACCGGGATCTTTTACATGCTACTGCAGTAACGCGGGGGTGGAACGGATACCGAAATAAGAGTCAGCGCAGAAAGGCGACCCTGGAGAAAACAATTCTTCAACTGAACCTGCAACCATTCAATCACGAGTCCAGCACTCTAACTACTGAGCTGCCGCCCCCCCCCCCCCCCCCCCCCATCCCTAAAAAAAGAAGTTACATACATGAAACGGCATACATAATAATTAATGAGGTCATGACCCCTCTCCTTCCCTCTCTCGCATAATATAATAATAATATACATGTATCTCAAATTTGGCCAGGGAGCAAAAGCACTTTCAGCAATAACCACAAAAATAGCATTTTTTTATTATTATTATTATTTTAGCAATAACCACGAAAATAGCATTTTGATTCGCTTTCACCGAGCTCACAGATTTGCTTGTCTGTTTCATGAAACATTCACGGGTTGTCTAACCTAGGTCACAACACGAAATCATGCAGCGAAACAAAAAGCCAAAACAGACTTCAACCTTTCTGGGGTAGCTTTGGCCCAAATGCCTGGTCAAGGCCAATTAATCTGGGATGAAAATGCGAAGCTGAACGTCGACTACCAGTACTGCCACACAAAGTATAAAATGATGTCACTTAAAAAGACTCCACGAAAGAGCAAAAACTCATTTCTTCAATCATCAGATCTGCAGGTTATCTCCATTGGATGCGATCTAGAAGCCATGAAAAGTTCTGAACCGTGATTCCGTTGATACAGTTTAACAATCACGCAAAGTCATTTACTCTTGTTCAAGAATGTAAATTACCACACACACACAAAAAAAAAGACAACATGCAATTTTTCCGTTCCGACACCGTCATGACCTTGAAACAGCGCCACGATCATCATCAGTGCTATTTACAAACAGTTAGAGCTCAACAGAGGGTACCAACATGCAAAAATGGAATTAATGGGAGTCAAAAATGTACACATGCATACTATACATATGATATTTATAGAGGTCCCGGTCTTTGGTCAAGCCAAACGCCACATTGGAATTCCAGCCATGAAAAACTGATCGCTGAGTGAGAAAGCACCTGCTGTATCAGTGTATGACAAAAAAGTAAGTCAGTAACTCGGTGTTTTACGCCCAGTCATAAAAAGTTCCCTGTAACTGACACTGCAGTTTTTTTTTAAGTTTTTTTTTTTTTTTAGTACTCCTTTGTCCCTTGCAGGAAATTCTGGTCGCCTTACCTGAGTAAGGCACAGCAGCCGCCAAGAGCGGTGCTACCCATTCCTGCCAGCATGCGTAGTGTTTTTGTGTCCAGACAACAGCATGGCTGTCAGCATTTGGGGTTTTTTAATGTGCGCACAGATGTGGATGCATGCGATTGCTCACGGGAGCTGTGAGGACTCTGTAAGAGAGTCTGCGCTGGAAGCTGACTGGGAGAAAATTAAAAATCCCCTGCCGCACCGGGGACTCGAACCCGCGTGAGTGTTCCGTCTGACTTTTCAGTCCGACACTCTACCCACCGAGCTATCCCCACCCCAGCAAATTTTCAGATTTGAAAATGAACGCAACAGTAATGTCAAACAGATCTCACAACACTGACAGTGTACTTTACTTTAGCAGGGAGCAACAGGCATCACTTCTAAACGCCACTTTCACCCGACATGCCAAACCACCATCACAGACACTAAGCGGGGGATGAATTAAGTCACGTTAATTTTTCTTGTCTTGCTGTCATTTCTCATTGGAAATCTGCATCTTGCTCACAAGTTAAAGGGGACACCAACCAAAGAGTGCACATATTATATAAATTCCATCTGCACAGGCTCGCACGGTTGCACAGCAAATATTTATACCTATAAAGATTAAATGCAACAGCACTTTTTCGTTTCGTAATATTTTGCACTCCTCAGGGTCAGCTCAGGACATGAGCATTCAGCTTCACTCTTTCCTACAATACTACTTTACTAATAAAGAACAAAAAAGGTTGGCTCACGACCTATGCCACACATGCTGACCTTGTTCATGACATCACAGACACCGACAGCCAAATGCAAAACAGCGGCACTCACAGCCACGTTTTTGCAATTTGCTTTGCAGACGTTTTTCAGTTGTGTTTGTGGTTTGCTTTGTTTCAGATCTATGGTGTAGTTTTGTTCCAGGTTTATGGTGTAGTTTTGCGTCAGATTTATGGTGTAGTCTTGCTTAAGATTTATGGTGTAATTTTGTTTCAGATTTATGGTGTGGTTTTGTTGCAGACTTATGGTGTAGATTTGTTTGAGATTTATGTAGTTTTGTTCCACATTTACGGTGGTTTTGTTTTAAATTTACGGTGTAGCTTTGCTTCCAATTTACGGCGTAGTTTTGTTTCAGATTTATGGTGTAGTTTTGCTTCCGATTTTGGTGCTGGTGTAGTTTTGCTTCCGATTTATAGTACAGTTTTGCTTCCGATTTATGGTGTGGTTTTGTTTCAGAACTGGCACAAAACAAAACAAAACAAAAAAAACATCAAATAACAAGCTGGAAGATTAGTTGAAGTAAACTTCTGTTAGTAAAAACGATACAATAAGAATTATACAAAACACTGCTACAGGTTCTGCTTGTGGCATCCCAGTTTTACAGTTGTTTGTTTTCAATAAACGAAATCAATCACTTTGGCATGATTCAATTCCTGAAAACACACTCTTGTAAAATAGATACCTCTGAGAAAAAAAGTGGTGTGTAGTTAGTTTGTACAGCAACTCTTCAATCCGCGGTATCACCACAGACATGTATTAAAAATGAGCTTCGTTTTGATTCAAAATAAAATTTACCCCATTTATTTTACACACTTAAATTAGTTAAAAATAAACCAGTTTAAAAGAAAAAGAAAAAAAATCCAAAAGCGGAAGTGTCCCAATTTACACTTACAGGCACGGTTGATACATTACATTCTGTTGACTTCCAGTTCCAAACCAAGCTTGTTGTTTTTCATGAGAAGTGACGGCACGCAAGAGCCAGTCCTGAGCCCATCATGGCTGGTCCAACAGTTTAAATTCATTCCCTGACGATGAACACTCAAAAATGCTGTGGATCAGTTCAACACTGACTGAATTGACTCCTTGGTGATGAACAGTCCGTCGCAGAACTTAAACCCTCATGATGCCGCGGAGCGGTTCAACACATCAAATCCATTCCTTGGCAACGCACAGTCCGTCGCAGAACGTAACCCCTTATGACGCTGTGGAGGAGTTCAACACATCAAATCCATTCCTTGGCGATGAACAGTCCATCACAGAATTTAACCCTTCATGACGCCGTGGAGCGGTTCAACACACTGAATCCATTCCAAGGCGACGAACGGTCCGTCACAGAACTTAGCCCCTCATGATGCCGCAGAGCAGTTCAACGCATCAAATCCATTCCTTGGCAACGAACAGTCCGTCACAGAATGTAACCCCTCATGTCACTGTGGATCAGTTCAACATATCAAATCCATTCCTTGGCAATCAACAGTTCATCACAGAACTTAAACCCCTCATGACGCTGTGGATCAGTTCAACATATAAAATCAATTCCTTGGCGACGAACAGTCCGTCACAGAATTTAACCCCTCATGACGCTGTGGATCAGTTCAACCCATCCACTCCATTCCTGGGCGACGAACAGTCCGTCACAGAATTTAACTCCTCACGACGCCGTGGAGCGGTTCAACACATTGAATCCATTCCTGGGCGACGAAGACTCCTTCCCATCTTTCCGCACCACAACTTCGTCCTTGACCTGGCCGTTGTGATCCGAGAGGTGGGGCTCCCTTCTCCCATTCTCGCTCACCGGCCCCTCTTTTTTCTTCGGGCTTCCGCGGAGGAGATCGTTCTTCAGCAGGCGCCAGAAGAGGACGGGGTTGAGGAAGGCCATGAAGACCAGCACGATGCCCAAGGCAAAGGCGTGCGCGGTGGTGCAGCGGTCAAAGTTATGATAGAACCCGATCCACAGCAAGCTCAGCGGAACGCCGCGGAAGAAGAGGAAAGAGATGAGGTTCAGGACCACCACGATGCGGTAGAACCAGTGGGAGAAGGGCATCCCAAACATCTGCAGCAACTTCCGGCCGTGTAGCATGGCGGAGTTGACCTCCATCATGAGGGCCAGGACGTTGGAGACGATGGCGATGTTGAAGAGCAGGCTGTAGCCGACGATGACGAGCACCTGGGGAAAACGAAGCGTTGCCAATCAGTTAGAGGACATGTGCTTGGCCCAAGCCCTACACCTCCGTAACTCGTCATGTGTTTCTTCTTCTTTTCCACCAACCAATCCATGGTAAGGCATTATTTGTACTGCGTGTGTTTGTGTGTGTCACTGTCAGACTCTGTGTGTGTGTGTGTGTGTGTGTGTGTGTGTGTGTGTGTGTGTGTGTGAATATGATAAATGTATTTATAGGCCTTTGTAAACACCTCAGGCTCTTGCAAGACCATGCACCATAATCCATAAATAATAAGAACAATAAATGCATTTATGATGCACCGAAAGGCTCAAAACATTATACATGAAGCATTGCAGCGACACACAATTTAATCATTCATAACATATCTTACTCTATTCCTCATCCACACACGCACGCACACACACACGCACACACACACACACACACACAGACACACACACACACGCACACACACACACACACAGACACACACACTTGCACACACACACACACACACAGACACACACAGACACACACACACACACACGTGCACACGCACACACACGCACACACACACACACACACAGACACACACACAAACACACACACAATCTCACAACCCTCTCTCTCTCCCAGTCCCAATCTATTAGTATTATAATCTTTTATCATTGTCTTTATTATAATGACAAGACTACAACAAGGTTATTCTTGTTACACTTGCCTACCAAACCCTAATCTGCCCCCCCGACCCCTAAGCTGCCCTAAACCCTAGACCCTAAGCTACTCAGCCCCCCCCCCCCCCACACCACAGCTCCCAAACCCAAAGCCCCCCCCCCCCCCCCCACACACACAACGCTGCCCAACCCTACCCCCCCCCCACACACTAAGCTGCCCCAAACCCTAAGCCCCCCCCCCCACACACACTAACGACCCCCAAACCTACCCCCCCCCCCACACACACAAGCTGCCCCCAACCCTACCCCCCCCCCCCCACACACACACACTAAGCTGCCCCCAAACCCTATTAACTCCCCCCCCACACAGCTGCAAACCCTACCCCCCCCCCCCCCACACACACACTAAGCTGCCCCCAAACCCTACCCCCCCCCCCCACACACACACACACACTAAGCGCCCAAACCCTACCCCCCCCCCCCACACACACACACACACTAAGCTGCCCCGAACCCTACCCCCCCCCCCCCCACACCCACACCCCCAACCCACCCCCCCACACCACACAACACACACACAAAGCTGCCCCCAAACCCTACCCCCCCCCCCCCCACACCACACACAAAGCTGCCCCCAAACCCTAAGCCCCCCAATCCCCAACCCACCCCCCCCCCCCACTAAGCTGCCCCCAAACCCTACCCCCCCCCCCCCCACTAAGCTGCCCCCAACCCCCCCCCCCCCCACTAACTGCCCCCAAACCCTAACACGCCCCCCATAACTGCCCCCAAACCCTAACCCCCCACTGCTGCCCCCAAACCCTACTCCCCCCCCCCCCCACCCACTAACGCACAAACCCTAAGCCCCCCCCCCCCCACCACTAGCCCCCAACCCTACCCCCCCCCCCCACCACACACAAAAGCTGCCCCACCCTACCCCCCCACACACACACCAAAGCTGCCCCCAACCCTACCCCCCCCCCCCCCCCACACACCACAAAGCTGCCCCCCAACCTAAGCCCCCTAATCCCAAACCCTACCCCCCCCCCCCCACAAAGCTCCCCCAAACCCTACCCCCCCCCCCCCCCACTAAGCTGCCCCCAAACCCTACCCCCCACTAAGCTCCCCCCCCCCCCCCCACTAAGCTGCCCCCAAACCCTAAGTACCTCCACTAACTGCCCCAAACCCTAACACCCCCCCCCCCCACTAAGCTGCCCCAAACCCTAACACCCCCCCCCCCACTAAGCTGCCCCAAAACCCTAATCCCCCTAATCCCCAAACCCTAGCACCCCCCCCCCCAATCCCCAAGCTGCCCCCAAACCCTAAGTTACTGCTCCTAACCCCATAGCCCCCCACCCCACCCCCCAACCCTAAGCTGCCTGTAGAAGTGCTGACCAGGACCAATAAACAAGGACGGGGGTACGAGAAGGTAGTCCATTAGCAGTGTATTGGATCTTAAGGTCCTGTCAACCGCACAGGGTGACCTCAGGTGCACCTACCGCCACATGGTGAGCCATGACCTCCCACATGGCGATGGCCTTGCCCTGCTGAATGTGGTCCCAGCAGTCGTACACAAAGTAACCTGGCCAACCAAACCATACACAACATCTGTTTACCACACACCGCACAAATGCCACACAAAGTAACCAGGGCACCAAAACCATACACATCTATTTACCACACACTACACAAAGTAACCTAGCCAACCAAACCATACACCTCTATTTACCACATACCACACAAAGTCTGGCTAAACAAACCATACACATCTGTTTACCACATTCCCCACAAAGTAGTCTGGCTAACCAAAACCATACACATCTGTTTACCACATTCCCCACAAAGTAGTCTGGCTAACCAAAACCATACACATCTACTTACCACACACTACACAAGTAACCTGGCCAACTAAACCATACACACCTGTGTACCGTATTTCGCAGAAAGTAGTCTGGCCAACCAAACCATACATATCCTGTGATCACGTTAGACAGTTTCTGACTGATGTACAATTTATAAGTTTGCAAAAGTGGTTTGAGGAAACCAGTCAGACAATCATAGCAACCAGTCAGATACACAGCTGTCTATTCTACTAGAAGAGCTCTACTAGCAAACATCCTGCTCCCTTCTGCACCCACCACACACACACCCTGACACACACACACATGTACACACACACACACACACACATGTACACACACACACCCTCACACACACACACACCCTGACACACACACACACACACACATACACACACACACCCTGACATGAAGACACATGTACACACACTCCCTCACACACACACACACACACCCTGACACACACACAAACACACACACACCCTGACATGAAGACACATGTACACAAACTCCCTCACACACACACACACATACACACACACACACACACACACACACTCCCTCACACACACAACACACACACACACACACACACACACACACACACCCTGACATAAGACACATGTACACAAACTCCCTCACACACACACACACACACACACACACACACACACACACACACACACACACACACCCCACATCACACCCCAGCATTTTCCCTGTGTGCTGCAGGTTTTATGGGGGGAGGGGGGGGGGGGTATAGTCATTTTTAGAACTGGTAAAACAAAACAGCCAGTATGTCTGAGAATTTGCTGAACTTTTTCTCAGTATATATATATATGCTATCTTAACGGGTAAAATACCAGAAATTACTGGTTAACGCGAACCCTGCATATCTATTTATTGCATACCACACAAAGTAACGTGGCCAGCTATAAAAAAAAAAAAAAATGCACATCTATTTACCACATACCACTACAAAGAAATCTGAACAACTAAACTATAAGTTTGCCAGAACAAAACCATACACATCAGTTGGCAGTATTTCACAAAATAACCCAGCCAACAAAACCATATACATCTATTTACCACATATATATACCACACAAACTAGCCCAGGTGACATAACATACACATCTATTTACCACAAACCATACAAAAATTTAAGTAGTCTGCCAGTGAAAATCATATACCACATACAATAACCTGGCCAATAAAACCATACATTTACCACACACACACAATGTAGCCCAGCCAACAGAATGAGGCACATTTATTTACCACATACCTGATGACAAATTAGTCTAAAAAAGTGAAACCAAACACATCTATTGACCACATACTACACAAAGCAACCTGGCCAACCAAACCTTATACATCAATTTACCACATACCACAGTGACCCGGCCAACAGGTTCACATACGTCTAGATTAGTGCGCCATACCACACAAAACAGCCTGGTCAGTGAAAACCAAATGCGTCAAAGTACCATTTCTGACATAACCACACGCACACATCTTGAGCTGGTTTAATGAACACGGTTATTAACTACGCTATCGGAAAGCATCGCGCAGTTGTGAGCACAATTTGAAATTTGAAATTATGACAGCCCTGCCAAAAATCGCTGCCACAATGCATACAATGCTGTCAGTTCCAACTGTGATAGCCTACGGCCGTCTATATTTAACTGTGACTGCAAGAGAGAGAAAAAAATGGATTTTCCTTCACGTACTGATGATGAAATTAATCTCTAATCGGCACAGGCTGAAAAGTATGTGTTGCATAAAACTTTGTCAAGAGATCATTATTTGCATGGATAATAATAATAATAACGTAATATTATGATATTAATAAAAATATTCCAAAGATCATTATTTGCATGGATAATAATAATAATAACGTAATATTATGATATTAATAAAAATATTCCAAAGCATCATAATTCCCCCCCCCCCCCCAAGCCTCAAAACGTTTTACAATTCCCGCACCAGTAGACTGAAATCAAAATTCAAAAAGAAAAACTCTTATGAAGTTCAATGAAACACGTGCAACTGCGGCTCCGACCACCAACTGGAGCAGACCCCCCCCCCCCCCCCCTCTGTCAACGCAAGAAACAGCAAACCATCGTTAAACTCACTGACCACCTCAAAGGAGCTCACGGCACAGAAACCTGAAAGGCTGAAACAACCCTAGATCGTCACACACGTCCAGAGGATTTACTGCCCCCGAAAGTACGATCTGTTTGGTCGGATTGTTTACCGCGTTGGTCTTATAAATGCCAGCCATCATGAATCTTGAATGAATTGAAAGAGTGTGAGTTTGTACCCGGTGGCAAGCTAACAGTAGTGCAGAGCAGTTTTACACCTGGTGGAGGAGGGGGGGGGGGGGGGGATTATAAACTACAACTATGATTAGCATGTCGTCAGCCACTGTAACTGCTTCACTGGCCGCAAAAATAAGATCTCACGCTGCCCAGGGCAGAGTTTATAACCATCATTTAGGATGGTGTAAACATCACCAGCTGATCATCTATTCACCGCACAACACACACATTAACCTGGGCCACAAAACCATACGCATCCAGTCATCACGCTTCCAAAGCAGGCCAATGCATGCTTCTTTGAAGGGACAAGACAAACTGAACCAACTGTGAAACGAAGGCACGGTGCAATCTTTGATTTCCAGCCAAAGGAATAGCTTACAATGACCACACACACAAAACATAAACAAGACAGAGGGAGTAGACACAATCTCAGTGAACAAGACCAAGTCCATCCACACAATCTCAAGTTGACAAACAGGACACAGTAGAAGTAAACATAGTCTCCAGTCAAGGAACAGGATAGATTAGAAGTAAACACAATCTCAAGTGAAAGAACAGGATAGATTAGAAGTAAACACAATCTCAAGTCAAATAACTGGATAGATTAGAAGTAAACACAATCTCAAGTCAAGGAACAGGATAGATTAGAAGTAAACACAATCTCAAGTGAAAGAACAGGATAGAAGTAAACACAATCTCAAGTCAAAGAACTGGATAGATTAGAAGTAAACACGATCTCAAGTCAAAGAACAGGACAGAAAAGAAGTAAACACAATCTCAAGTCAACAAACAGGACAGAGTAGAACTAGAAGTAAACATAATCTCCAGTCAAGGAACAGGACAGAATAAAAGTAAACACAATCTCAAGACAAAGAACTGGATAGATTAGAAGTAAACACAATCTCAAGTCAAATAACTGGATAGATTGGAAGTAAACACAATCTCAAGTCAAGGAACAGGATAGATTTGAAGTAAACACAATCTCAAGTGAAAGAACAGGATAGATTAGAAGTAAACACAATCTCAAGTCAAAGAACTGGATAGATTAGAAGTAAACACAATCTCAGGTCAAAGACCAGGACAGAAAAGAAGTAAACACAATCTCAAGTCAACAAACAGGACAGAGTAGAACTAGAAGTAAACATAATCTTCAGTCAAGGAACAGGACAGAATAAAAGTAAACACAATCTCAAGACAAAGAACTGGATAGATTAGAAGTAAACACAATCTCAAGTCAAAGAACTGGATAGATTGGAAGTAAACACAATCTCAAGTCAAATAACTGGATAGATTGGAAGTAAACACAATCTCAAGTCAAGGAACAGGATAGATTAGAAGTAAAAACAACCTCAAGTGAAAGAACAGGATAGATTAGAAGTAAACACAATCTCAAGTCAAAGAACTGGATAGATTAGAAGTAAACACAATCTCAGGTCAAAGAACAGGATAGAAAAGAAGTAAACACAATCTCAAGTCAACAAACAGGACAGAGTAGAACTAGAAGTAAACATAATCTCCAGTCAAGGAACAGGACAGAATAAAAGTAAACACAATTTCAAGTCAAAGAACTGGATAGATTAGAAGTAAACACAATCTCAAGTCAAAGCATTGGATAGATTGGAAGTAAACACAATCTCAAGTCAAGGAACAGGATAGAGTGGAAGTAATCACAATCTCAAGTGAAAGAACGGGATAGATCGGAAGTAAACACAATCTCAAGTCAAAGAACAGGATAGATTAGAAACAAACACAATCTTGAGTCAATGAACACAATAGAGTAGTAGAAAACACAATCTCAAGTCAAAGAACAGGATAGATTGGAAGTAAACACAATCTCAAGTCAATGAACAGGATAGAGTAGTAGTAAACACAATCTCAAGTCAAAGAACAGGATAGATTGGAAGTAAACACAATCTCAAGTCAAAGAACATGATAGAATAGATTAGAAACTTGTAAACACAATCTTGAGTCAATGAACACAATAGAGTAGTAGCAAACACAATCTCAAGTCAAAGAACAGGATAGATTAGAAACTTGTAAACACAATCTTGAGTCAATGAACACAATAGAGTAGTAGTAAACACAATCTCAAGTCAAAGAACAGGATAGATTGGAAGTAAACACAATCTCAAGACAAGGAACAGGATAGAGTAGAAGTAATCACAATCTCAAGTGAAAGAACGGGATAGATCGGAAGTCAACACAATCTCAAGTCAAAGAACAGGATAGATTAGAAGTAAACACAATCTCAAGTCAAAGAACAGGATAGATTAGAAGTAAACACAATCTCAAGTCAAAGAACAGGACAGAGTAGAAGTAAACACAATTTCAAGTCAAGGAACAGGACGCAGTAGAACTAGAAGTAAACACAATTTCAAGTCAAGGAACAGGACGCAGCAGAAGTAAACACAATTTCAAGTCAAGGAACAGGACAAGGTAGAGGTAAACATAATCTCAAGTCAATGAACAGGAAGGAACATACGTAAACACAATAACAAGTCAATGAACCGGACGAGGTAGAAGTAAACACAGACTGAAGTAAATGAACAGGACAGAGCATAAGTACATAATCTCAATGAACATGACGGAGGGAGTAAGCACACAGAGTAGAACTTTCTAACGGAGGGTTGGGGATGTGTGAACCTAATTATTTTTATTTGAGAGTTTTTACGTTTTGGTTTGACACAGAGATGAAAGCATTATTCCAGGTTAATTCTGGGTTTGCTATAACTTAAGTATCAGTGTATGCAGATTGAGAGAGGGGGGGCTAAGAGCGCGTATGTGCGTGTGGTTCACGATTTAGAATTACTGAGATATGTTCTTTGTTGCGCAATCGAATGACAGCTTTAATTTCCCACTGGGATTAATAAAGTATACCGTTATTGTTGTTATTGTTAATGTTAGAAGCAAACACAATCTCAAATAAATGAAGCAGACAGAGGAGACCTGTACGTTTCACACAATCTTCCTGATGACCGGGGCGGAGAAAGTAAACGTAATCTCAGCGAAAAGGGCAGAGGACATTTCAACCCAGTCAGCCAGCCAATCAATGGGCTACAAAGGTGTTCACAGCCCTGACCTGTGATAAAGGAGATGATGGAATAAGCAGCGACTTGCTCCAGGTCTAGGAAGTCCATCCACGTCCGTACTTCATGTGAATGGAACAGATACCTGCAACAGGACAGAACACAACCGATCCAATGATTTTGTTTCAGTAGTGTGTGTGTGTGTGTGTGTGTGTGTGTGTGTGTGTGTACTGTGTGTGTGTGTGTGTGTGTGTGTGTGTGTGTGTGTGTGTGTGTGTGTACTGTGTGTGTGTGTGTGTGTGTGTGTGTGATGGTGTGTGTGTGTGTGTGTTTGTATGTGTATGTAGTGTGTAGTGATTGTGTGTGTGTGTGTGTGTGTGTGTGTGTGTGGGGTGGTGTTTGTGTGTGAGTGCAGTTGTGTGTGTGGCATGCAGTGTGTGTGTGTGTTTTGTGTGTGTGTGTGTGTGTGTGTGTGTGTTGTGTGATGTGTTAGTGTGCATGATGTGTGCATGTGTGTGTGTGTGTGTGTGTGTGTGTGTGTGTGTGTGCATGTGTGGTGTGTGACTGTGTTGTGTGTGCATGAATGTATGTGTGTGCATGTGTGTGTGTGTGCATGCGTGCATGTACGCACGCATTAGGGAGGAAAGGAAGCTGGGTGCTTGCTAGTACAGCTCTAGCAATAGTGTAGACGGCTGCGTACCTGACCGGTTACAATATCTGACCGGTTTCCTTGAACCACTTTTGCCAACTTATAGATCTACGTCACACAGGTTTCAAAAATGTCTAGCATGATCACCGAAGGCAGCACCCCACTAGCGGTACCCATCAACTGTACCCACCAAACGTTACCCTACCATCAACTGTACCCACCAAACGTTACCCTACCATCAACTGTACCCATCAATATGACCCACAAAATGTTACCCTCCCATCAACTGTACCCACCAATGACCCACCAAACATTACCCTACCATCAACTGTATCCACCAATAAGACCCACCAAACGTTACCCTACCATCAACTGTATCCACCAATAAGACCCACCAAACGTTACACTACCATCAACTGTACCAACCAATATGACCCACCAAATGTTACCCTACCATCAACTGTACCCACCAATATGACTCACCAAATGTTACCGTAACATCAAATGTATCCACCATGACCCACCAAATGTTACCCTACCATCAACTGTACCACCAATAGACCCACCAAACTGTTACCCTACCATCAACTGTATCCACCAATATGACCCAGCAAATGTTACCCTACCATCAACTGTATCCACCAATATGACCCACCAAATGTTACCCTACCATCAACTGTATCCACCAATAAGACCCACCAAACTACCCTCCCATCAACTGTACCCACAAATACGACCTACAAAACGTTACCCTCCCATCAACTGTACCCACCAATAAGACCCACCAAAACCTTACCCTACCATCAACTGTACCCACCAAATCTGACCCTACCATTAACTGTCCCCACCAATAAAGTTCCCTCCCTTCTCCCACCACCACCACCACCATCCCACCACCAGCTGTACTCACCAATAAAGGCATAAGACTGTCGCCATATCGGCGTGGAGCCACGACACCGCCAGGTTGCGACATCGCCACTTCGACAGCAAGCCGAAGGAGCTGTACCGCTTGCGACAGGTGCCGCAGCACCTCATTGATGATGACGAACAGGACGATGCTGAGGACAATCGTCAACACAACGATCCGATTGTCCAGCCGCAGTTCTTCAGGTGGTCGAAGGTGAGGCTCCTCTTTCGTCGCCATTTTTTCTGGCCCTCAGCAATGGCTGTGGATCTTTGCCGCTGGCTCTGGCTCACTGGTGGAGTTTCTCACTGGAGGGATGCTTCAGGAGGCGCTGGTTGTTCTGTTCCTGCAACACATCATGGACAGGATGTGAGGAGATGCTGGGCATTCAGCTTTTTGCGGGGGTCATTTTTTTTGGGGGGGCGGTGCTTTTAAAAAAAAGACGACTTTCTGGTTAAGTTGTTGATGGAGCTCTCTCTCTCTCACACAGACACACTCACACACGCACACATACACACCCTCTCTCTCTCTTTCACACACACACACACATGCATGCACATATGTATATCAAATATATACCCACAGTAATAAGTATACACATACATGTGCATAGGCTGCACTTGTATACACCCACACATACAGCATACCTGATAGTAATACACATACATGTATACATACATGCACGCACACGCACGTTTCCTGACTCATGACACTGAACAAAGGACTGCCTTGAAGAACAATGGACTAAAAGAGTCTTCTGTTTTTATGAGCGACACATCTGGAGAAAAAAAAAACAGGCCAGCGAGAAAGCACAAAGCAACTCAGCGCAACACCGCCGAAGTCCTTATACACGGCAAAACTGGCAACGCCCACACATCAACGAACGGCTCGCGAAAAGGTGGTGAATAATGCAACGCATTCACTGATGCAGTTAAAAATGAACGGAAGAACAGCACCACAATGTTCAGTCGCTGTCGCTCCCACTCCCAGTCTCACGCCGAGGGTGCTCATGCAGAACCTGTTAGTGTTACCATCGTGCAGTTTCTCAAGCGGAACTTTCCGCGCAGGCAAATGAGGCTTTAACCGTTTCTACAGTTAGTTGGGCCTTGCTTGGATCAGTGTCACCTACAAATTAAAACTACTACAATTGTAACAATGAGATTTTTTTCTTTTTTTCTTTTCTTTGTTGTTGTCGCCACCGCCGGTCAGCGTCCCGACTGGTTTCACTTTGTTGTTGTTGTTGTTGTTGTTGTTGTTGTTGCTGCTGTTGTTTATTGTTGTTGCTGCTGTTGTATGTTGTTGTTGTTGTGTTTGTTGTTGTTGTTGCTGTTGTATGTTGTTGTTGTTGTTGCTGCTGCTGTTGTATGTTGTTGTTGTTGCTGCTGTTGTATGTTGTTGTTGTTGTGTTTGTTGCTGTTGTTGCTGTTGTTGTTGTTGTTGTGGCTCTGGCCAGGTTTGGTTGAATCATGTGTTCCAAAAAGCAGTTGAAAAACTCCGATGCAAAGAGAGAAAGAAAAAAAGAAAAAGGGAAAAAAAAGACCATTGTGTTCATGCTCTTTTTTCTTTGCATCAGTTTTTCAACCGCTTTTTGGAACACATAATTCAACCAAACCTGGCCAGAGCAACAACAAACCAAAACCGCAAAGAAACAACCTCAGGTTTTGTGCGTTTGCCACAGACTTTAGTCTTCGCAATCACTGAAGCATGCACAAGAACTGTCCACAAAGACAGAAGACGTGCGTGTTCAAATCTAAGACACTGGGTGCTACCTGCCGCCTTTGTCCACTGACGTGTGAAGCTAATGGCAACCAGAGTCAACAACCCCACAGTTGGAATCAGTCCGGCGTGAACCGCCCTACAAAGTTCAAAGCTGGGAAACAATGGTGACGGTACAATTGTGAGCCGGTTTGGCCTAGCGGTAAGGCGTTAGGCTGGTAAGCGGAGGGACCTCGGTTCGAATCCGCTTCGGCTCTCCTTTTCTCTTCAAAAGTTGTGGTCTGTGGACACTGTCTTGTGACTTTGTCCCTCACAATTAATGCAACATTAATATGGCTCTCATTGCTGCCCACCTTAATGCAGAAGTCATTCTGGTGGTGACAGTGTAGCGATAGGTATATAATCCCCCCCCCCTCTCCAAACCCCCTTCCCCTCCTTCTCCCCGTCCCTAATAAACCTTATGGTTTCTGTGGACGTTAAGCAGCATGTTTACTTACATGACAGTACAATCATCACATCAGTCAATGACAATTTATATAACGGCGCAGGAACACTTCCACATGAACGGGATAATGCCTATTCGCTGTGTCAGGTGGACACAAATGATGTGAAATGCTCTCAACCTCAAAGGCTAAAATGACTAGTTAGTTAGTTGGTGCTTTGAGCCCAGTCAACCACAAAGGGTTATAATTTATATCAGGGCTAACATTGTATAACTACAAATTTGTTGTTTTTCCTTGATTGTCTATAAAGCAGATTGTAAAAGTTCTATGTAAAAGGTTTGTACAACTCTTTATAAAGGACAAGTCCAAGGTTAGGGGTGATTTTTGACACGATTTCCGTTAAAGCTCGCTGAGAACGATGATGTAGGTGAAACTGTGATCTGAGGGTTATAAATGCACGAAAAAAGGCATTTTCTGTCGTACCAAAAGCGTCGCCATGACACCCAAATCACGTGACCATATGCCTACTAGTACTACATCACTCTGGGGAGTCACTGCAAAATGGCCAACTCAAGCTCCGAAGACGAAACTGATACTTTGCCCGAGAGAACCACAAGGATACAGCCGTATCAGTTTAAGCCTGTCAGGCAGGATTTTGAAGAGTACCGGAACATCGTGTCAGCTTCGAAGCAAACCTCATGTGGTATTCCATGGGGTTTGCGAAATCTCACTCATGAAGTGCTCGCTACACAAATGGGCATGATGCGGCACAGCAAGAAAGTCAGCTCGTTTGAATTGTATAAATTTAATCCACTTTCGCCTCACTGCGGGTCGATTGTGCGGGAAGCTCGTGCATTGTTATACCTGGGGTCATCTGAGAATTGTTACAGTTCGCAGCGACACAGTAGGCCGACATAGTTAACTTTTTTTGTCGACCACACGCATACACAGTTTACTGAAGAATCTAAGATGGCAACCGCACTGACTCCCCAGACTGACATCACTTCTGGGAAAGTCACATGACTGATGGAGAACCCGAGACTGTAGTCTCGGCCAGCCTACAGAAAATAAAATCGATTAAAAACCCAATAAAATAATAATAAAATAATTATTTCATTAAATCTGAAACTAGTGACTCATTTGTCAATCATTTCGATGGTCATTTTGCATACTTAAAAACCTTGGACTTTTACTTTAAGAGTTTTTGGAATGAAATATAGTTGAAAGGATCGGTAGACAGAAACTAGACATCAGAAAAGAGTGAAAGGGGTGGAGCAGCTTGGTTTAAACACCCCCGGCGCGAGAAGCCAGCTCCATGGGGGTCTAAAATGACAAGAATACAAACTTGTATAAAACATAATTTACACATAATATTTATAGATCTATTAGTATTTATGGACAAACATTACAATTAGCCATAAATATAAAAGTTAAAATATATAAGACTGTATACAGTGTTAACATTGCTGATGTTATAACACTATTTTAACAACAACAAAAATCAACAATCGGTCAGATCTACTGGTTGTCATTTTGTTTGACTGGTTCTCAAAACAAAACAAAAAATCACCCATAGAGAGTGTGTGCAGTGTGTTGTGTGTTTGTGTGTATGTTTTTGTTTTTTGTTTCTTCAAATCTGGTCATTGTAAGTTCTACTAATGTCAGAGATTAAGGCCTACCAAAAATTTGAGTACTTGGAACAAGTACAAGTTCAATTTTTGTCTTTTTCTTTAAATCTGACCCATTTTCAGCTTTGTTTATAAATTATATGTTTTGTACAATTACATAGATGCATGCACAACTGATAACCGGAAAACTGCTTTTCACGATCAGCCTACACTTACAGGATTACGCAACTCGGCCTACACTTACAGGATTACGCAACTGGGGTTTCCAATAACTCGACAAAAACTTCAAGGTCCACTCTTGTCGGAGATTATTCAACTATTTCAAGCACATGAAGTTCTCCGCTTCGCACTTCGCATAATGTTAATAAAGGGGAACTGAAGCGAAAAAAAGCATCCGACACGGCCGGCTCTCTTGTGATTCGAACTATATAACATAATCTATCCTTCCAATCCGTGCACTCACTCACTCGAGTCACTGCCTCATCCTAATTTGCCCGACTGCCGATCTTTCGCTTGCTTCCAAATCTCACCGCCGGATAATTGAATAACACCATTTGGGAACCGCACAATACGAGAAGAGGCGACAGTGCGAATCGAGCGTTTAGCCCTTGACGAAGCCTCGGTCCTCTGAATTCCACTCCCAGCGCGGAGATGAACGCGATTCCGTCCTTGGCCGAGACAATGCCTGCGCCTCGGACCACCGTTCTATTCATGGCGTGGTCACACATCCCTAAAAGCAAGATGGCGTTGGGCAGTCGGAATGCAAACGGGAAGCTAAACCGTCGTGCCTCTTCCTCTCACCTCCCTGAGGTGGAGGCAACCAATTGTCTGGGTGGCAAAGTCCACAAGGTGCGGGCTCTCAAAAGCAGACTAGATTTTACCTTGACGATGTCGTCATTTTTTCACAAAAACACGACCCTAAACCAGACGCCACCCCCTCCTCCCCCGCTTTACCTCCAGCTCAAGGCTGTGGAAACTGGAATGTGCCTGCGCTGAATGAAGCGAGCGAGCCCACGAATTTTTGGCTGTCGTTCCGTATGGTTACAGGATTGCCAAACGCGTCGAAATATCAAGCAAGAGATCTTCAGCAAGACCACTTACCTGCAGCAGCCGGCACTGATGAAGCAGTGAACGATGCGCGATGGGTTCAGTTCCTGTCAGTCTGCATCGGGACTCCCAGATTTTCGACTGCGCCGCTTTCAGTTTGAATCTGCACAGTAGTCGTCAGAGGCCATTGAGATAGAACCCTCTCTTCTCTTCTCTTCGTCTTTTTTTTTTTCACCGCGCGGACTGCGCGTCTAAAAGGGACATCAGTAGCCCGCCGTGTGGTAAACACCACACAAAGTACGTGGCGAAACGACCCGCGAATTTTCGGTGGCCGGCAACCACGCCTCTCTGCCTGTTACTCGAGTTAGCATGCGGTTCAACCGTCTGTGTGTGCGTGTGTCAGTGTGTGTGTGTGTGGACGTGCGTGCAGCGCGCCAACAAAAATGTGAGTCATGTTGGCTTCTCGGTGTTGTGTTGCAAAGTACAGGCGCTTGTAAAAACAAATAAAGTTGCAATTTGATTTGTTGTTGTTGTTGTTCTCGTTTTGTTTGTTGTTGTTTGTTTGTTTTTGGTACACGCTTATGCTTCAGGCCTTGTGTGAAAGGGAGACTGGGGGAAAAAACACCTAAATTCAAAGGCGGAAGTGTGTGTGTGTGTGTGTGTGGGGGGGGGGGGGGGGGTCCGCTGTGATTTTACGATGTTGGCAGTCATTTTGAGTGTTCTGCTAGTGACCTGTACCATGGCCGCCATGCAGAGATAAGCGGCCTTCTCCGCTTATCCGGTGAAAGGGCAGTCAGTATAATGACGGGATCTTTAACTTGACGTGCCAAGTCACGGCAGAGCTCAAGTCGGAGCTGTGGCCGTCCTGGGCTCCCCGTCCCTAATAAGCCTTATGGTTTCTGTGGACGTAAGCAACATTGAACTGTAGTATCTCAGAGCTCAGGAGCTGTGAGAAAGTCAGTCGAGGTGGCCGTCCTGGGCTCCCCGTCCTTACTAAGCCCACGGTTTCTGTGGACGTAAAGCAACACTGAATTGTAGTATAAAGTCTCAGAGCTCAGGAGCTGTGTCAGTCATAGTTCAGGAGCTGTGTGAGAGTCGAGGTGGCCGTCCTGGGCTGTCCGTCCTAACGAGCCTTCTGGTTTCCGTGGACGTAAAAAATTAATGCACCGTGCATCGGCATTGGTCACAACTTGTCCCTAATATGTCCGCAACTGACATCCGAGGACATTACTGAAGCATCACTTCATCATCATCATCATCAGCTGTGTCAGTGACTGAATCATAGTTCTGGTTTCCGTGGACGTAAAGCTATATTGAACCATGCTTCGGCCGCACTGGTCTCAGCTTGTCCCTAACTATGTCAGCTGACATCCGGCTGAGGACATTAAGCAACATTGAACTGTAGTATCTCAGAGTTCAGGAGCTGTGTGAAAGTCGAGGTGGCCGTCCTGGGCTCCCCGTCTTTAATAAGCCCACGGTTTCCTTGGACGTAAAGCAACGCTGAATGGTAGTATAAAGTCTCAGAGCTCAGGAGCTGTGTGAGAACCCGTCCCTAATAAGCCTTATGGTTTCTGTGGACGTTAAGCACCGTGTTTACTTAGCTGTGTGAATCATAGTTCTGGTTTCCGTGGACGTAAAGCTATATTGAACCATGCGGCTTCGGCACTGGTCTCAGCTTGTCCCTAACTATCATAGTGTCAGCCGACATCCGGCTGAGGACATTAAGCAGCACTGCCTGCCTAAAAGCTTGGGACATCGCCGAGAGTCAGAGACTGGAGTGAGTGTCAGTTTGCTGGTGGCCAGGTCAGTCTCGTGTTCCGCGGCTTGGTCCGGCCACTGCTGCGGCGATTCGGGTCAGTCCGCAGTGGTGCCATCGCGGCAAAGGCTACCGGCTCTTTGGCTTCTTCTGGCCTTGGGGTGTGCTTACACACAGACTCATTAATGCACCACACACTACATGTGTACACCACACACACACACTACACTACACACTACACTACACACACACAAACACACACTACACTACACACTCACTGACACACACTACACACTCACACACACACACACTACACACTCCACTACACTACACACTCACACACACACACACACACACACACACACACACACACACACACACACATACAACACACCACACACACACACCACACACACACATACACACACACACACACACACACACACACACACACACACACACACACACTACACACACCTACCAACTCACACACACACACACACACACACACACACACACACACACACACACACACACACCACACACACACCACACATACCACACACGTGACACACACCACACACACACACAATGTATACACCACACACACATGTATACACCACATACACACACATGTATACACCACATACACAAACACACATGTATACACCACATACATGTCACACACACACACACACACACACACACACACACACACACACACACACACACACACACACATGACACTGACACGTACGAGTGTGGACAAGAGGCACTGGCACTCCTTCTTCTTCAAGTGCTGCTTGACGTCCACAGAAACCACTGACCAGGCTTATTAGGCACTGGCAGTTCCGGTTCACACACACTGACACTGACACTGACACTGACACGAACTGACTACTGACTGACTGACTGACTGGAGTGTTGCTTTACGTCCACAGAAACCATAAGGCTTATTAGGGACGGGGAGCCCAGGACGGCCACCTCGACTTTCACACAGCTCCTGAACTCTGGTGACACGAACAGCACACACCTGATATATGACGATGATGATGATGAAGTGATGCTTAATGTCCTCAGATGTCAGTTGGCATATTAGGGACAAACTGTGACCAATGCCGAAGCATGGTTCAGTATAGCTTTACGTCCACAGAAACCAGAAGGCTCGTTAGGACGGACAGCCCAGGACGGCCACCTCGACTCTCACACAGCTCCTGAACTATGTCACCTGATATATATATATATATATATATATATATATATATATATATATATATATATATATATATATATATATATATAAAACTGCCGGCACCATGGCGACTGCACACACCGGCTGCTATCACGCTAGTCCCGCTGACGCAACCTTGACCCCAGCGGAAAAGTCATTACACCGGCCTAAGGCGCTCCCTTTCCCACAGGCGCTTGACGCTGCACATGATTTCTTGTTCTAGTACTAAGTACTACTATTATTACTAGTACTGCTGCTGCTGCTACTACTACTACTACTACTACTACTACTACTACTACTACTACTACTACTACTACTACTACTACTACTGTTGTTTTACGTCTACAGAGACTATAAGCCGACGGCCACCTCGACTTTCACACAGCTCCTGAGCTCTGAAGTCTTCTTTGTCTCGCCACTCGCCCCGCCACAATACTCATTATATATATATATATATATATATATATATATATATATATATATATATATATATATATATATTATAATCAAATTGGGTTTCGTAGGAATCAGTCTAGCCGACCGGGCAGGCCTTGAAAAAGCCCCACGGTGGGCCAAAATTTGGAGTAAAAGTTTTCAAACCAAGACATGCTTGGACTGCTGTTATACGTTCTCTCTCTCTCTCTCTCTCTCTCTCTCTCTCTCTCTCTCTCTCTCTCTCTGTGTGTGTGTGTGTGTGTGTGTGTGTGTGTGTGTGTGTGTGTGTGTGTGTGTATAAACTGAGAAAATCACAAAAAAGCAAGTTGGCATAAAGTTCCCAAATATTCGGCGAATACCCTCCTCGGGGGTTATTTTTTACAACTCTTCCTAGGGGGGGGGGGTTATCACTCTCTCTCTCTCTCTCTCTCTCTCTCTCTCTCTCACTTTGTAAACGTATAACAACAGTCCAAGCATGTCCTGGTTTTAAAACTTGTATTCCAAATTTTCTGCTAGATTCCTACGACACTAGATAGACAGATAGATAGATAGATAGACAGACAGAAAGATAGATCAAATGAGTATCGTGGTGGAGCGCAATGCCTTAAAACTTCGTTGTCTGCCGCCGAGCGCCTGTGCTGCGCTACAGTCGTGTCAGTTTTAACACCTCGTGGCAAAGAAAGGCGAAATTTTCGGACTGAACCGTCTTTGTTCCTCACTAATGTCATTCACGTCACACTGACACACACGCACGCACGACACACACACACACACACACACACACACACACACACACACACACACACACACACACACACACACACACACACACACACACACACACACACACACCACACACACCACACACACACACACCACACACACACACACACACACACACACACACACACACACACACACACACACACACACACACACACACACACACACACACACACACACAGTTCAGGAGCTGTGTGAAAGTCGAGGTGGCCGTCCTGGGCTCCCGTACCTGTGATAAGCCTACGGTTTCTGTGGACGTAAACCAACAATTCAAGCAAGTCACTGACACACACACACACACACCACCACCACCACATACACACTCACACACCACCACACCCACACACACACACCACCACCACCACACACGCACGCACGCACGCACACACCACCACACGCACGCACGCACGCACCACCACACGCACGCACACACACACACACCACCACCACCACACACACACACACCACCACCACCACACACCACACACCACCACCACACACACACACACACCACACACACACACACACACACACACACACACACACACACCACACACCACACCACACCACACACACCACACACACCACACACACACACACACACACACCACACCACCACCACACACCACCACCACCACCACCACCACCACCACCACCACCACCACCACACCAACACACACACACACACACACACACGCTGCTAGCTCCGTCTGGCTCGGTGCTGGTTCGGGTCACTCAGAAAGGTCGTGCTCGCCCCCGAGTCCAGACTGAGTGGTGACCGGCTGGCTGATGAACTTGACTCGGCGACCGACTAGAACTTCAGCTGACCTCACTGACCTCCGCGGGTGCAGCGGGTTGCTGCGATAACTCGATTACCAGGTGGAGGGCAAACGGTCGGACGGCGTCAACATTAACCCTTTCCCCCCCCTGCCCTTATGACGTCGTACGACGTTCGGCATGACCAAGCGCTTCCCATCTCAGTGCCGGAGAGACGTCTCAGAACGTCCTGCACGAATTCTGACTTCGTGCGTGCCACAGGGGAAGGCAAGTTCCACGACAGGAAAAAAAATTTGGTTGCATGGCCGTTTAACCTGTCTGAGAAATTCTTTTTCGGGAAGAACTGCACCAGCGGCACAAATTCCGATCGGCAGGCAAAGAAGGGTTAGCGGGTGCTAGCCTAATTCGCAAACGTTGACTGGACAGAAATGGAGTTCTGCGTTGATGAACTTGACAAATAATAACTACATGAAAACGTACTGAATGGCTGGAGTGTTGCTTTACGTCCACAGAAGCCGTAGGTTTATTAGGGACGGGGAGCCCAGGACGTCCACCTCGACTGACTTGCACTCCACAGCTCCTGACCGCTGACAAACGTATGTACGTACCACAGTTTCATTCTAATTCAGTGAGTGGAACTGTATGGCATTTACTTACGTTTTCATGCACTGGTTATTTTTTTGTCAAAGGCAGACAACTGAATTTCCCTTTTCAAGGATTAATAAAGTATTATTAAAAACGTATGGTAGGTAGTGTTGCTTAACGTCCTCAGATGTCGGCTGACGTATTAGGGACAAGCTGAGACCAACGCCGAAGCATGGTTCAATAATTCTTTACGTCCACGGAAACCAGAAGGCTCGTTAGGACGGACAGCCCAGGACGGCCACCTCGACTTTCACACATGGTAGGTAGTGTTGCTTAATGTCCTCACATGTCGGTTGACGTATTAGGGACAAGCTGACACCAACGCCGAAGCATGGTTCAGTATAGCTTTACGTCCACGGAAACCAGAAGGCTCGTTAGGACGGACAGCCCGGGACGGCCACCTCGACTCTCACACAGCTCCTGAACTATGCAAAACGTATGTAAATACCACACAGTTTCATTCTAATTAAGTGAGTAAAACTGAATGGCATTTACTAACGTTTTTATGTACTTGTTATTTTATTTTATTTTTGGTCAAAGGCAGACAACTGAATTTCCCCTTCCAAGGGTTAATAAAGTATTATTGTATTGTATCATTGTATTGTGCTGTAATCTGAAGTCGAAGCCATGCACTAAGTTTCGACTGGATTGGACCCATGTACTCAACAGGGGACCGTTATCTTTTGTTTCAACGCCCGGCCACGACTGATTTGGGCGTAGTGATATCACGTTAACATTTCGCTTAACGTCCGCAGAAGCGAGTTGGCTTATTAGGGACGGGGACAAGGGGGGGGGGGGGGGAGGGGGGGAGAGGGAGGGGGGGAAGGGAGGGAGGGGGGAGCGAGAGAGTGAAGGCTCGATCGCGTACACCGACCCGGAAGACCGAGGAGGCCGCGGACCGCCGTCAGAACAATGGACGTGATAAGGCGGTGTCCCCTCGCCATTGCGCAGCAACTTGTGCACTACGCAAATTGCTGTTTCAACTGCTGTGCTGAGGCAGA
>JABMCL010001442.1:197500-202500 GCA_018857735.1 Alviniconcha marisindica
GAGGGGAGGATTTCGGGGAAGAAAAAGAAAAAGAAGGAGGGAGAAGAAAAAAGGGAAAAAGGGGGAGGGGGAGGGTAAAAAAAAGGGGAGGAGGAGGATTGAAAAAGGAAGGGGAGGGGGGGGGGGGGGGGGCCGAAGAAGGGGGAGGGGGGGAAAGGAAAAAAAAGGGGGGAGGGGAGGGTGGAAGAAGAAAGGGAGGAATTTTGGGGGGGAGGGGAGAAGTGAAAAAGGAAGGGGGGGGGGGAGTGGGGGGGGGGGGGTAAAAAGGGGAAAAAGGAAGGGGGGGGGAGTGAAGGGGGGGGGGTAAAAAGGAAAGGGGGGGGGGGGTAAAAAGGAAGGGGGGGGGGGGGTTGGGAAAGGGGGGGGGGGGAGGGTAAGGGAAGGGGAAGGGGAAGGGTTGGAAGGGGAGGGGGGGTGGGGAAGGGAAGGGAAAAGGGGGGGGGTGGGGGGGTGGGGGGGCGTAAAAAGGAAAAGGGGGGGGGGGGAGGGTAAAAAGGGAAAAGAAGGGGGAGGGGAATAAAAGAAGAAGAAGGGGGGAGGAGTTAAGGAAAAAGGGGAAAAAGGGGGGGCCCCCGGGAGGGGGGGAGGGTGGGGTGAAAAAAGGGGGGGGGGGGGAGGGTAAGGGGGGAAGGGGGGGGGGGGTTGAAGAAGAAGAAAAGGGGAGGGGGGGTAAGAAAAAAGGGGGGGAGGAAAAGGAAAAAGGGGGGAGGGGGGGTAAGGGGGGGGGAGGGGGGGGGAAGGGGAGGGGGGGGGGAGGAGGGGTAAAGAAGGAAAAAGGGAGGAGGAGGAGTAGAAGAAGGGAGGAGGAGGGGAGTGGGGAAAAAGAAAAGAGGGGGGAGGGGAGGGTAAGGGGGAAAGGGGGGGGGGGGTAAGAAGAAAAGGGGGAGGGGGAGTAAGAAAGGAAAAAGAAAAAGGGGGGGGGTGCGAAGGGGAGGGGGGGGGGTAAGGGGGGGGGAGGGGGAGGGGGAAAAAGGGGGGAAGGGGAGGAAAAAAGGGGGAGAAAAAGGGAAGGGAAGAAGAAGGGAAAAGGGGGGGGTTGTAAAAAAAAGAAGAAAAAGGAGGGGAAGCCCGAGGGGAAGGGAGGAGGGAAAAGAAGGGAAGGGAAGAAAGAAGAAAAAGAAGAAGAAAAAAAGAAGAGAAGAAGAAGACGAAGAAAAGAATTTTTTTTAAAATGGTTCCTTTAAGAACGGGGCCCCTGTAGGCTTTTCGAACCCCTTTCCCGGAAAGGGACGGAAATTCTTTTTCTTTTTTTTCCCTTTTTAAACTTGGTTTTTGGGTTTTTTGTTTTTTGTTTTTCCCCTTTTTTTTTTTCCTCTGAAACAAGAATGACTGCTAGCGTTCTGAAACAAGACCCCAAGCAGTTTTTTTTTTTTAAGTTCAAAAGAACGCCGTTTACCAGGATAAAACAAAACATGCGAATTTTTGGAATGGTCCCCTTTATGAAGCTTACAAAACGACAGTCAAACAGCAGCGGTTACACGGGGAACAAACGCGAGACGTTGAACTAAGACACTTTATCTGGTTGGGCTAGGCCGTTTTCGTGTCCACAGCTCTCAGCTTTTTTTGTTTTGTTTTTTTTAGCTCGTAACACAGAGATTCGCGGAGACGTTGCGGTATTGCGGTGGATGAGTTGGGTACAGTTGCTCTCCAGGCAGTTTGGGTGCAGTAAGAAACAAAAAACAAACACAAAAAAAAAACTCCCTAAAAAAACCCACGACAGTCGTAAGCAGCCAGTGGCCACACCCCCCCCCCCCCCCAAAACCAAAACCAAGGAAAGAAAAAAATTGGGGAAATAAAATCAAAAAGAAAATTTTTATTTTTAGGTTTTATTCCCAAATTGGTTTTTTCGGGTTTTTTTTTTTTTTTTTTTTTTTTTTCTTTTTTTTGGTTTTTATTTTTTTTTTATTTTATTTTTTTCCTTTTAAATTTCTTTAAAAAAAGTATTGTGTTTTCCTGTGTTGTTTTTTCGGAAAAAAAGGGGAAAAAGGAAAAGGGGAAGAGAAAAGAAAGAGAAGAGAGAGAGGAGAGTGTGTGTGTGTGTGTGTTGTGTTGTGCGTGCGTGCGTGCGTGCGTGCGTGCGTGCGTGCGTGCGTGCGTGCAAAATAAAAACCCCAACAAAAGCAACAACAAAAAAAACACCCGTAAAACCAAACCAAACAAAAACAAAACAAAAACACACACACAAAAAAACCTTAGCTACTTCGGGCAAAATGATTTTCCTTGTAGCAAATGGCTCCCCTCGTGGCAAAGAGATCACAGCCACTAAAACTGGGCCGTGCAATTCGCCGGGAACACAACTCACCAGGGAGTCATCCAGGCGTGTTGGGGGGGGGGGGGGGGGGGGGGGACGAGGTGAAGGAGCGGGGGGGGGGGGGGGTTCTTGCTCCGCTTGTAAAGGCCAGTTTCACCCCCACCCCCACCCCACCCCACATGTAAAGGGTAAGTCTAGCGTGGAGGGTCCCCGCTCTGTCTTTTCGAGCGAACAGCGGCTTTGAAGCTCCGGTCTCGCTAGTGTTTTCTCGGGAGAAATTCCTCGCCAGTGGTTGGAATGCTGCGGACGCAGAGATTAAGATCCACACACTGAGCTGATGCAAATAGAGAGACTGAGACAGACTCAGTCTTTCGTGCTAAGATCCACTCTGAGCTGATGGAAATCGTGCTAAGATCCACACTGAGCTGAAGGAAATAGACTGAGACAGACTCAGTCTTTCGTGCTAAGATCCACACTGAGCTGATGGAAATCGTGCTAAGATCCACACTGAGCTGACGGAAATAGAGAGACTATCTGAGACAGACTCAGTCTTTCGTGCTAAGATCCACTCTGAGCTGATGGAAATCGTGCTAAGATCCACACTGAGCTGAAGGAAATAGACTGAGACAGCCTCAGTCTTTCGTGCTAAGATCCACACTGAGCTGATGGAAATAGAGAGACTATCTGAGACAGCCTCAGTCTTTCGTGCTAAGATCCACACTGAGCTGATGGAAATAGAGAGACTATCTGAGACAGCCTCAGTCTTTCGTGCTAAGATCCACACTGAGCTGATGGAAATAGAGAGACTATCTGAGACAGCCTCAGTCTTTCGTGCTAAGATCCACACTGAGCTGATGGAAATAGAGAGTATCTGAGACAGCACTTCTTTCGTGCCGAGGTTGCTTCGGTTAGAGTACTCATCGCCAGTGACCGAATTCCGCCTTCTGGTCGCCTCATTCACCTTCATTTCCGACCAGTCCTCTCAGGTTCAGCCATAATGCGCCGTGTGGCAGAGCACTGAGTGAATCAGACTCGACTTGTCATCTGATGATTTGGTTTTATCCTGATACCACCTTCATGCTTGACTGATTGGACTTTCACACTTGACCGATACGACCTTCGCTCTTGACTGATACGACCTTCACACTTGACTGATACGACCTTCACACTTGACTGGTACGACCTTCATACTTGACTGATACGACCTTCACACTTGACTGATACGACCTTACTACCTTCACACTTGACTGATACGACCTTTGCTCTTGACTGATACGACCTTCATACTTGACTGATACGACCTTCACACTTGACTGATACGACCTTACTACCTTCACACTTGACTGATACGACCTTCACACTTGACTGATACGACCTTCACACTTGACTAATACGCCCTTCACACCTGACTGATACGACTTTCACGTTTGATTGATATGAGTTTTTGTCTGATACGGCCTTCTCATTTGACTGATGTGACCTTCACATTTGACTAATGCGACCTTCACACTTGACTGATATGACCTTCACACTTGACTTGTATGACCTTCACACTTGACTGATGCGCCCTCTGGATCGATACGATTTTCACTCAACAGATATGACCTTCACACTTGACTGATACGACCTTCACACTTGACTGATGCGCCCTCTGGATCGATACGATTTTCGCTCTTAACAGATATGACCTTCACACTTGACTGATACGACCTTCGTACTTGAGTAATATGACTTTCACACCTGACTGAAATGACCTTCACACTTGACCCACTGGAGTGACCTTCACACTTTGACTGGGCGCTGACACGAAGGTAAATGACTACACTACAACTGGGACAACACTGACCGGTAACACAAAGTCGCCGGGAAGGGGCCCCCAAACCATGACTGTTCAGTTCCCCTCATGCCGGGAAAAGGGGTGGTTCAGTGGTTAGAGCCCCGGATCGTGAGAAGGGTGGGGTTCACCCCCGGAAGGGTGGGGGGTTTTTTTTTTTGGTTTTTTTTTTGGTTTGTTTTTGGTTTGTTTTTTTTTTTTTGGTTGGTTTTTTGTTTTTCTCGCCGCTGTTGTGGTTTTTTTGGGGGGGAGTTGGGTTTTGGGGTTTTTTTGGGGGGGGTTTTTGGGGTGTTTGGGTGGGGGGGTTCTTTTTTTTTCTTTTTGAAGATGGTAAGGGTTTGGGGGGGTGGTGGGGTGTGTGTGTTGTGGTTGTGGTGTGTGTGTTTTTGGTGGTGTGGTGTGTGGGTGTGGTTGGGGTTTTGTATGTGTGGTTTGTATCGTTGGTGAGGTGTGTGTTGGTGAGTGTGGGGTGGTGTGTGGTTGGTGTTGGTTTGTTGTGTGTGGGGTGTGGTGTGTGTGTGTTTGGGTTTGCGGTATGTGTGTGTATGTTCGGTGAGTGTGTGTGTTCGGTGAGTGTGTGTGCGTGTGTGTTCGGTGAGTGTACGCCGCTGCGCGCCCCCTGCTGTAGCGCGTGTGTCAACACGCACAACCTACACAAGCAAACTCGAGCCACTTCCGGGCCGAAAAACAGAGGTCTAGGCCTCGCCTTACTATTTTTCTTCCACGACTGCGGATCAGACTGATTCACTGATTGTCCGTGCCGACCGAAATAAACGCTTAAGCCGTGACTCGCGGCGTTTCTGCACGCCACTCGGCGAGATGGCGTCACACCACGTTGGTCACCAGACAGACCAGTGCTAGACCGGCCGTGTCGAGTTCCAGACCTCGCAACCTGACCTCGTTCAGCTCCGGTGA
>JABMCL010001442.1:205000-207500 GCA_018857735.1 Alviniconcha marisindica
ACCAGACATTACACAGAGTTATTGTACCACACACAGACATTACACAGACCGGCTATTGTACCACACACAGACGTTACACAGAGCTATTGTACCACACACAGACGTTACACAGAGCTATTGTACCACACACAGACATTACACAGAGCTATTGTACCACATACAGACAGTACACAGAGCTATTGTACCAGACTTTGACAGTACGCAGAGCTATAGTTGTGCCAGAGATCGTATAATACATATCAGTAGTAGACAGCGCTAGCGGCACTGACAATGTCACTCCGACCTACCTGTTAGCTGTCAGTCACACCATTGCCTCGACGACGTCACTGAACTGTGGCTCTGTCACTGAGCGGCAAACGGCCGTAGCGACTAACTGATTCCTCTCCGGCCCCACGGCGTCTGCCTCGTAACAGCTGCTGCAGTAAATGAACTAAGGCAGACGTACGTCGTTCTCAGTACTCAGTCTGGCGCGAAGAGATCCATGAGAAGTTTTTAACTGCCGGCGGCGTCGATGTGACTGGAGGTTATGATCGCGAGGCGGAGCGGCCGAGACTAACTTGGGCAGTGTCATCAGCTTCCGGCGGCCGCTCGGCTCGGCTAACCTGCACAGTCGGTGCGGTCAGTCACTGGCGAGTTGCACTGCTCTCTGTCGTGTGTTCTGTGGTGCTACGGTCAGTCATAGACTGAGCTGCCCGCTCTATGGTCAGTCGGGTCAGACAGTCGGTCGGTCTGTCTGCATGATCGTCCTGCGACTTCGTCGTCAGTCACAGGCGCTTGGAACGCAGGCGAAGGTTTTCGTCAGTTTCTTCCGGGATGATGAAGCTTGAAATTCAGGACGGCACAGGCCCCATTGCGTGATGATGGTAAAGCATGACCCCCTCCTCCGCTTTTTCTTTCAAATAAAGAATAAAAATGTGAGAGAGACAGCCGTTTGTTGCTTAACGTCCACGGAGGCACTGAAGCAGGCCTATTAGGGACGGATAAAAATGTACCTCTGGTGGAGTTTACGTCAGTACCTTGTATTTACAAGCATGCCAGGTGAGAGGTACCGTAGGCAACTCAGGTCTTTGTTGTTGTACTTGTGTGACGTATTTCGAGCGCTGATTAACTCCCTTGTGTGATGATTCAAATAAAGAAGAGAAGAAGTACTGACACGACTGAGGCGTTAGGCTAGTAAGACGTGAAGGGAAACCACTTGTAATTAATGTAAAAAACGGGATTGGTACGCCTTCTCTTGAATTGTTTCCTAAGCGAAGCGTCTTGTGGCTTTGTGCCTTTAAACAATTAAAAGGAAAAAAAAGGCTCTATCGCTCCCATTAATGCAGAAGTCATTCTGGTGGGTGGTTACGTAGGAAAATTCCCTTTTTTTACTTTTCGTTTTCGGCCTTTTAACCCCGGTTTTCTGGAGAAGAAGTTGACACGACTGACATTTCGGAAATCGTTTATCAATAGAATTATGACTAGTGAAGGATACGGCACTTAAGTAATTAATTGTACAAAAAGCTGGAGTTGTGTACGCCTTCATTGAATATCATTTCCTAAAGCCGTAAGCGTCTGTGGCTTCTGTGAACTTTTAAGCAACTTGAAAGAAGCAGAAAGAAGAGCCATTTGCTGATTGTCGCGACAGAGAGACTGAGAGAGAAGGCCGGAAGGCCCGGGGGGAGGGGGGGGTGGGGGGGGGTAAAATTCGAAGGTTGTGCCGGTAAAGGTGTCAAGTCTTGGTTACTATGGCTTTCTGAAAACACTGAAGAACAGTTGAAAAAAGAAAAGAAAAGAAAAAAATCTGCATCAATTGAAATCGAACTAGGTAAAATTTGATTCCTATCAGTATTTAGTCTATTATCTGTCTGTTGCTTCAAAAAAGGGTTTTTCACTATAAAACATAAAATAAAATAAATGTTTGTATCGTCTAATTTAAATCACCGTCCTTTTTAACCTTTGTTGTGTTTGTGTGTTTAGCGATCTTCTCAAAGCATTTCTTGTCGAACATCGACATATCCGAACAAAACCTCTCATAAACAAGATCCAAACACATAAAAGGTTAAAAAGAAAGCTATTTATTGTGTAGTTAATAAATAGCGTTCTTTTTAACCTTTTATGTCAGTGTTTGGATCTTGTTTTAGAACGCTAGCAGTCATTCTTGTTTTTATGATTTTTTTTAATTAAAAATAAATAAATAAATCTTCTCATAAGCAAGACTTTTGTTTTAAAATGTTCCCTCGGTTTTACGTTTACTTTCTAATCTGACTTTTGAGATTATTATTATTATTATTATTCATAGCTTTTATATAGCGCTATTCTCTGTTCTCGAGCAGACTCACTGCGCACATGTCGCATGTGATTCTGAATGAGTGACTGTATCCTTTTTTAGCGCGTATTTTTAATACCACGGAAGTGGATAGTGCTCTGTGGTTGTTGCATGGCTGGTGCCACGTGAAATGCTGCCGTTTCGGCGCAAGTTCTGTGTACACCATTCAACCATACATCAGGTTACAGTGTC
>JABMCL010001442.1:212500-217500 GCA_018857735.1 Alviniconcha marisindica
GCATCCTTCAGCTTCCTCGGCTGGTCCCCCGGCAGCAGCTGCCAGCGCGCAGAACGCAAGAAATGTCAGCCCCACATCTGATGACGTTGAAATTTGTCCCTAACATGTCAGAAATGTGTCCCTAATAGCCGAGGACATTAGGCCCTAAATCGTCAGGCACGAACTGTTGTCCCTAATATGTCAGCCCCACATCTGAGGACATTATGCCCCACATCATCAGAACGTTGAAATTTGTCGCTAATATCTGAGGACATTAAACCCCACATCATCAGAACGTTAAAATTTGTCCCTAATATGTCAGAAATGTGTCCCTAATATCTGAGGACATTAAACCCCACATCATCAGAACGTTAAAATTTGTCCCTAATATGTCAGAAATGTGTCCCTAAGATGTCAGCCCCACATCTGAGGAGATTATGCCCCACGTCATCAGAACGTTGAAACTAGTCCCTAATATGTCAGAAATGTGTCCCTAAGTGTGTCCCTAATATCTGAGGACATTAAGGCCCACATCATCAGGCATGAACACTCATAGTTCAGGAGCTGTGTGAGAGTCGAGGTGGCCGTCCTGGGCTGTCCTTCCTAACGAACCTTCTGGATTCCGTGGACGTAAAGAATTATTGAACCGTGCTTCGGCATTGGTCACAGCTTGTCTCTAATATGTCAGCCGACATCTGAGGACATTAAGCATCACTTCACCACCAGGCATGAACACAGCGAGCTACAGGAACCAAAGAAAATATTTGGTTCTGAACGCTCAATGTCCCGTTTCCTTAACCCCTTCACTGCCCCAGCCCGTAAACGTTCAAGGCTGAAAAGTAATAATAATAATAATAATAATAATAATAATAATAATAATAATAATTAGATGACTATGGCGCTATTCTCTGGTGTACCAAAGTGCACACACAGGCCTGCAAACGGTATGCTTTCCGGTCATATGTCAAACGGTACGCTTTCCGGTCATATGTCAAACGGTATGCTTTCCGGTCATATGTCAAACGGTATGCTTTCCGGTCATATGTCAAACGGTACGCTTTCCGGTCATGTCAAACGGTATGCTTTCCGGTCATATGTCAAACGGTACGCTTTCCGGTCATATGTCAAACGGTATGCTTTCCGGTCATATGTCAAACGGTATGCTTTCCGGTCATGTCAAACGGTACGCTTTCCGGTCATGTCAAACGGTATACTTTCCGGTCATATGTCAAACGGTACGCTTTCCGGTCATATGTCAAACGGTATACTTTCTGGCCATATGTCAAACGGCACGCTTTCCGGTCATATGTCAAACGGTATACATTCCGGTCATACGTCAAACGGTACGTTTTCCGGTCATATGTCAAACGGTATGCTTTCCGGTCATACGTCAAACGGTACGCTTTCCGGTCATACGTCAAACGGTACGCTTTCCGGTCATATGTCAAACGGTATACTTTCCGGTCATACGTCAAACGGTACGCTTTCCGGTCATATGTCAAACGGCACGCTTTCCGGTCATATGTCAAACGGTATACTTTCCGGTCATATGTCAAACGGCACGTTTTCCGGTCATATGTCAAACAAGGCTACTTTTAATACTGTGCGTTTTTGACAAAAGTCTTTTCAGATGCTAAAGCCAAAGAAAAACAAGGCTTAATTAAGTATTTCAAATTTCACCTTTTTATCGCTCGTTTTCAAATGACATCATTGGCAGTGAAAGGGTTAAAAAGGAATATAAACAGTTCATTCCGCGCGGTTTTGTTAGTAACTGTGCACTGTTGAAACTCGACGGCAAGCAACACTGGAGGTGGCTTGAACCCAGAGGCAAATCATTTTGCATGAGCTGGTTAGAATTTTAAAAAAAAAAAAAAAAAATCAAAAATCAAAAATCAAAAATCAAAAACATAAACCGTGTGAGAAAACACACACTGTTTGTTGGTTTGTTCGTGTTTATTTTGTTCCTTTAACTTGGAGGAGGGAGGGAGAGGGGGGTGGTGGGGGGGGGGGGGGGGGGGGGGGGGGGGGGGAGGGGGGGGGGGGTTAGGGGCGTCACTGAATTTTTCTATTCACGCAACCTCCACCTAACATCCAAACAGAGAAGAAAACGCAAAAACAAAAAACTTACACCGAATGTGAAGGAACCTGTCAGCACGTTCGGATGGAAGTAAGCCGCCAAATGCTTTCAAGAAAACTGTCGGAAAACTTCAGATGCAACCGCGATGCGATACGCACCGCGAGTAAATCTTAATGCACTTACGCAAGCGAATCAGAAGACCTTAAGCTGAGAAAGAAAAGTCCGCAAGACAACAGGAAAACTCGCATCGCACTCACAACAATCAACTGTGAAATATTCACGAAAATCCGCCCCGATATAATCGTAATGGTTGACCGGGCGTAAAAAAAAAAAAAAAAAAAAAAAAATTACTTACTTAATTCAACAAGAATAATAAATTAAAATTGACAAGAAAAAAAGAAGAAGAAAAAAAAAGAAGAAGAAAAAAAAGGACTCTACCATTTCATTATCTGATACACATCACAAAATATACACTGCTCAGGATCACCGCCCCAAAACTGTACAACATGTACAACTCTTGGAGGACTCTCAGCTTTTTCTATCCTAGCTAAAAACGGTGATGAAGTTTCCTAAAGCCAGCTGAACTTATAGACAAAAATCCCTGCCAAACGTGTGTACCAACAAAATATGGCCGTCAGACTTAGGCAGTTGTCTCAGCTTTTTCTCACCTGGTTAAAAATAGTGATGGAATTTCCTAAAGCAGCTAAACTTACAGACAAATCACTGTGAGCCGGTTTGGCCTAGCGGTAAGGCGTTAGGCTGGTAAGCAGAGGGAACTCGGTTCGAATCTGCTTCGGCTCTCCTTTCTCTTCAAAAGTTGTGGTCTGCGGACACTGTCTTGTGACTTTGTCCCTCACAGTCAATGAAACATTAAAATGGCTGCCCACCTTAATGCAGAAGTCATTCTGGTGGTGACAGTGTAGCGATAGGTATAATATAATCTCCCCCCCCCCCCCCCCCCCCCCCCCCTCCCCCCTCCCTTCTCCCCGTCTCTAATAAGCCTCATGGTTTCTGTGGACGTTAAGCACCATGTTTACTTTACAAATCCCTGCCAGAAGTGTGAACCAAAAACAGGGCCTTCAGACTTAGGCAGGTGCCATAATTAGGCTTAGACAGGTGCCATAATTATGGCACATACAGCTGTGAGTCAGAACAGTGGGGATGTTGTTTTTGTTACAAGTGCTGGGCAAGGTGTTTCCCTGTTGCTTGTCTTTCTTGGATTCTTTGCTTTTTGTTGTTGTTTGTTGGATTTTTTGCTTGTTGTTGTTGTTGTTGTGTGTGTATGTGTGTGTGTGCGTGCGTGCGTGCGTGCGTGCGCGTGCGTGCGTGCGTGCGTGCGTGTGTGTGTGTGTGTGTGTGTTTCTTCTTCTTTTCTTCTTCTAGTTTTTTTTGGGGGGGGAATGGGGGGGGGGAGGGGGGATGTGGTATGGTGGCGGGGGTAGTTTTTCTTTTCAGTTCTGCGGTTTAATTTTTTCCACCTGCCGTAGCCGTACAACCTTTTCACTCAATCGTGCCACTTTTGTTTAGGAATTCGCTTTCTCAAGACATGTTGCTCAACAGGTAGAAAAGACCAAAGCAGGAGTCAACTCCCTCCATAATGAGAGAGAGAGAGAGAGAGAGAGAGAGAGAGAGAGAGAGAGAGAGAGAGAGAGAGAGAGAGAGAGAGAGAGAGAGAGAGAGAGAGAGAGAGAGAGAGAGAGAGACAGAGAGAGACAGAGACAGAGACAGAGAAAAGACAGAGACAGAGAGAGACAGAGACAGAGAGAGAGAGGAGAGAGAGAGAGAGACAGAGAGAGAGACAGAGAGACAGAGAGAGACAGAGAGAGACAGAGACAGAGAGAGAGACAGAGAGAGACAGAGAGACAGACGACAGAGACAGACAGACAGACAGACAGACAGACAGACAGAGACACAGAGAGAGACAAAGAGAGAGACAAAGAGAGAGAGAGAAGACAGAGACAGAGAGACAGAGAGAGACAGAGAGAAAAGAAAAAAAAGAGAAAAAAAAATATTGACAGGCGTGGCAGGCGTCAGACCAGCTGCGACACCTCACAATATTCTGTACAGTCAACCCCACCAACTGCTACTCACCAGTTTGACCTTGACCTTGAAATGTACGCTGCTTCTAGTTCAGTGTTGCTTTACGTCCACGGAGACCATAAGAACTATCAGGGACGGGGACTGAGCCCAGGACGGCCACCTCGACTCTCACACAAAGTCCCTGAGCTCTGAGATACCACAGTTCAATGTCGCTTTACGTCCACAAAGACTGTACGATCTATCAGGGACGGGGAGCCCAGGACGGCCACCTCGACTCTCACACATCTCCTCAGCTCTGAGATACCACAGTTCCATATTTATTTACGTCCACAGAGACCGCACGGACTGTCAGGGACGGGGAGCCCAGGACGGCCACCTCGACTCTCACACATCTCCTCAGCTCTGAGATACTACAGTTCAATGCTGCTTTACGTCCACAGAGACCATAAGGACTATTAGGGACGGGGAGCCCAGGACGGCCACCTCGACTTTCACACAGCTCCTGAACTCTGAGATACCACAGTTCAATGCTGCTTTACGTCCACGGAGACCATAAGGACTATCAGGGACAGGGAGCCCAGGACGGCCACCTCGACTTTCACACACAGCTCCTGAACTCTGACGCTGCCTCATCCGGTAGTCTGGCTTGGTGCAGCGGAGTTTAAGGGCACGTAAGTAAGTAAACACGGTGCTTAACGTCCACAGAAACCGTACGGCTTATTAGGGACGGGGAGAAGGGGGGGGGGGGGGAGGGGGTATGGAGGTGGGGGGAAGGGGAGATTATAATTATACCTATCGCTACACCGTCACCACCAGAATGACTTCTGCATTAAGACGGGCAGCGATGAGAGCCATTTTAATGTTTCAGTAGGAAGTGACGGACAAAGTCACAAGACAGCGTCCA
>JABMCL010001442.1:222500-240000 GCA_018857735.1 Alviniconcha marisindica
CCATTCTGAACCATCTCATAACACACAGAATACTTATTTTCATTAGACAATACAAAACATGTACACATTTTCAGTGAAAATGCCTTTTGTCTAGCAACAAAGAAAACACCTTTTGTGAGAAAACACCTTTGTGAAGCGTCAAAAAAAAAAAAAACGCCTTTGTGAAACAACAAGGAAAACACCTTTGTCAAACAACAAAGAGAACACCTTTGTCAAACAACAAAGAGAACACCTTTGTCAAACAACAAAGAAAACGCCTTTGTGAAACAACAAAGAAAACACATTTGTCAAACAACAAAGAAAACGCCTTTGTGAAAGAAACAACAAGGAAAAACACCTGTGTGAAACACCAAGGAAAACGCCTTTTGTCAAACAACAAAGAAAACACCTTTTGTCAAACACCTTTTGTGAAGCAACAAAGAAAATGCCTTTGTCAAGCAACAGCAAAAAACGAAAAGAAAAACAACAACATCGTCAAGCAACAAAGGGCACACAATCCACCGACAAACGATGACAAGAATGAAATCTGACCCGAGCTTGGTGGAGAGATTGGGAGGTGGGGGTTAGAATTCAAACATACATTCCTTTTAACCTTTACGTGTTTTGATGATTGCTCCAATGCCCTGAAGGGCAGAAAAGCAATCACAAATGACACACAAATGACACACAAGAGACACACAAAGGACACACAAGTGACACAAATGACACACAAATGACACACAAGTGACACAAATGACACACAAGTGACACACAAATGACACACAAGTGACACACAAATGACACACAAATGACACACAAATGACACACTACACAGGTTTGCAGGATCAATGCGCACGCATCTCAATGCTAAATTGCTTAATTTTTTTAGATGAATATTTATAGTCTTTAAAAAAAAAAAAAAAATCTGCCTGTCCAAATCTGTACATGTGCTACTATTTAAAAAAAATCCGCCTGCTCAAATCTGTACATGTACTACCTTGTTCAGGCTCTTGGTAAATATATATATATGTCTTTGTGGATATGATTTTGATGGAATGTCGTTCTTCTCCTGTAAAATTAAATGCAGAAAATGCCAGACGTGTAATCAGACTGGGGGCCAAAAATACTGGGACTGCATATCACACCAAACACGTCATCACCTACATTGCATTGTTGCATTGGTAAGGGGGAAGAGGGGTTGGGGCTTGGGTGGTGGGGGGGAGGGGGGGGGAAGAGAGGAGGGGGGCTGGGGGGGGGGGGGGAGGGAGACTGTGAGATGGTTAAGATTGGGGGTTGGGGAGAGGGGTAGTGTGATGATAAGCGGGAACATGTAAAAATGTAATGACAAGGGCTAGGTTGGGGTGGAAATGGTGAGCAAATGGTAACATAAGGCAGGTCGCGCTCTCTCTCTTTCTCTTTCTCTCTCTCTCACACACACACACACACACACACACACACACACACACACACACACACACACACACACACACACACACACACACACACACACACACACACACACACACACACACACACACACACACACACACACACACAACACACACACACACACACAACGCCACTATGACACACACGAAGCATAACAAATGCATCACTCCGCCACGTGCACGTATTTCACAACATGGTTGCAAGGCCACATCGAAAATCACAGTTTTCTTATTTCATTTCAGTGATTTTCAGGCAAACCGGAGATGTTGCATGAAAAACACAGTGCTCTCTCTCTCTCTCTCTCTCTCTTCTCTCTCTCTCTCTCTCTCTCTCTCTCTCTCTCTCTCTCTCTCTCTCTCTCTCACGCAAGATAGCCCATGCATAATCCACATAATTGTTTGCTGACATACATGATGCTGGAAGTTTGTACTGAACGAATTCCCAGAGTTCGTCTTTCAACAGGGAGGCAACTCTAGCTGACCACATAAAGGTGATTTTTTTTTTTTTTGTGCCCACTTTGTCCGTTTATTATTACCAACTTAAACGCTTTTGATGTTGCTCTGCTGTACGTTTTACATGCTGTTTTTAAATTAATGAACCTTTAGTAGCTAGTTGAACTGCCCCGTGAGGGATGATTAAAGTATATTGACTCGACATACAAAGGCCATATTCCTATTGGTATGAAACCCTGAGAGCCGGTTTGGCCTAGCGGTAAGGCGTTAGGTTGGTAAATGGAAGGACCTCGGTTCGATACCGCTTCGGCTCTCCTTTCTCTTCAAAAAGGTTGTGGTTTGTGGACACGGTCTTGTGACTTTGTCCATCACTTCCTACTGAAACATTAAAACGGCTCTCATCGCTGCCCATCTTAATGCGGGAATCATTCTGGTTGTGACAGTGTAGCGATAGGTAGGTATATACTCTCCCTCTTCCCCCCCCACCTCCATACCCCCTTCCCCCCATTCTCCCCGTCCCTAACAAGCCGTATGGTTTCTGTGGACGTTAAGCACCATGTTTACTTACTTACTATGAAACCCTCTATGAAACACAAAGTGCCGGAGGCCACAACTTCTTTATCAGCCCATTTTTCTTTTTGTTTTGTTATAAATATAAGAGACTAAAGCAGCTAGTCTTCTCAAAACGAGTTTTGTCCAACAGGTAAGAGATCCCGCACTAAAGCCGAACTTCAAGGATTTCATCTCAAAATGTTTCCTTGATTTTTTGTATTTCATAATAACAAAATCCTCACTCATACTTTTTATTCTGATCTCTTCTATCTGCTGGGAAAAGGGCATTCTTTTGGGACAAAGGTTTCAAGAGGACTTGTGCCCTTTATACAAAGAAGTGTGATGGGGTTCTAAAACATAATTTGTCAGATAAAAAAAAATTTTTTTTATAAAGGATTGTTATAGGAAGACTCACTATAAATGACTTTTGTTGTACAGGGGGATTCCGCTGTATGCTGCTGATACATTTTGCAAGTACCATAAATTGTTTTCTCTGTCTTGGAGACAGTTGACTCCTCGTTATTAAAAAAAAAAAAAAAAAAAAAAAAGTGCATGCCATCTTATTTGTTACAACAACAACAAATTATAAAATGACTCTTAACATGTTATAGGAAGACTTTCACTGGAAAAGACTTTGTTATATTGGCAGTTTTAACTATGCTGTTGGTAACTTATAAATAAGTACATTCTTTGTCCATTGTCCGGAGACAGACACTTTATCATAAAAAATAAAAAAGAACTAAAAAAGTCAATGCCGTCTTATTCATTCCTAGCTGTTGTACCCTCGCTGTCACGAAGCTTCATTGGAGTGGTGGTGCAGCCAACTACAGTCCACAGAGCAACACACGAGGGAGTTAATTAGCGCTCGTAACACAAGTACAACAACAAAGACCTGATTCACTTAAAGGGCCTGTAAAGGCAGTTTCGGGCCACAAAATCACTCCAAATCGTTTCAAAACAACATATAGGTCCGTACTAACGTTCGAAGAGAAGAAACAGTCTATTACTCACTTGTTTAAAAAAAAATCAGGCCTCGACTAGGTTGTAATGCGTTTATTTTGGCAAAAAGGTCGGAAAATACGGTCAATTGAACGTTTCAAAACCAGTGCCAAAGTACATAGCCTCCACCAGAGGGTACCTCATTTTGAGGATGTACCTCTGGTGGAGTTTATGTACCCTGTATTTGCATGCATGCCAGGTGAGAGGTACCGTAGGTGACTCAGGTAGTTGTTGTTGTACTTGTGTTATGTATTTTGAACACTAATTAGCTCCCTTGTGTGTTGATTCTGCACAGAGCGCTCTGTGCCTCGTTCTGTTTCAGATTTGCTACAGTCCACAGAAGCAAAAGTGGCGAAAACTCTTCCCCACGTCTGTATCCCGATTAGCTCCCTTGTGTGTTGATTCTGCACACGAGCGCCCTCAGCCTCGTTCTGTTTCAGATTTGCAACAGTCCACAGAAGCAAAAGTGGCGAAAACTCTTCCCCACGTCTGTATCCTGATTAGCTCCCTTGTGTGTTGATTCTGCACATGAGCGCTCTGGGCCTCGTTCTGTTTCAGATTTGCTACAGTCCACAGAAGCAAAAATGGTTAAAAAAAACTCTTCCCCACGTCTAAATCCTGATGCAAACTCTCAAATGGCTTCCACGCAGCCTAAGTGATTTCTGAGGCATGATACGCAAGTCCAAAAGACCTCAAAACGGAGTAAGATCAGAAAAAAAATGTTCAAAAAGATTCAAGAGATAGAAGAAAAACCCAACAAAGACAACAACTCCCATCCTAAAGAACTTACTGGACGCACCAGTCTCTTCCCGGAACCGAATCCGATTTGCTGGCCGCCAACGCCAAACAGATGGCGGAGAGGTGTTAACAGAAATATGATCCTGAGAAATACATGCGAATATACAATAATGATACATATATGTATGTGTGTTGCATATATATATATATAAAAAATGATGTGAACGTCCTCAGTCTCAAGAAAAAAACACAGCGTGGCGGTGAAAATCAGTGACAGATACTAGCAGGAAGGAGCCAGAGTTGCTTTACAATGTCATAACAATGTTTACAGACATAAAAAAAAGATTAGAACAGATTCACGTGTACATACATGCCACAGATGTTTCACAGTGTGACCACAATATTCACGAACGCAAAACAATTAGAACAGATTCACATGTACAGGCATACCAGAGCTGTTTTACAGTGTGACCACAATATTCACAGACACAAAACAACTAGAACTGATTCACGTGTACATACATACCAGAGCTGTTTCACAGTGTGACCACAACATTCACAGACATAAGAAAGATTAGAACAGATTCACGTGTACATAGATACACACATACCAGATTTGAGCTCAAGTCAGGAATGTTCGCAGTCTAGTCGGTTTGCCAGGTGCGCTTCATACACAAGCACTGCCTGGGGATTTCCTGACCCATCTCCAAGAAGCTGCAGCCAGCTGATAAACGTTACAGGGAACAAGCTCAATGATGTGGGGATATTGTTCAGCGATAGTCTAATGCAGCCCCCCAACTCCTGATCAGAAGGTCACGGGTTTGATCCCTGGCAAGAGCAGCGGGAGAATTGTCTTCTCCAGAATCAACTTTCCATGCTGACTCTTACTCCGGTATCTGTTCCATGCCCGCTTTAAGGCAGTAGCACGTCAAAGACCCAGGTCATTCTGCCAAAAGTGCAGGAGGCAGGTACTGTTACGGCTAGACACACATGCAATGTATAAACCTTCGTTAGCAACTGGATTTTAAAGTCCTGTCAACCACACAGGGTCACCTCACGACAGGAAACCCCAATACATGTAAAAGCAAACTACATAATTATATATATATATATATAAGATAGCAGAGGTTTTCTGACAAGATGGTCAGTGACGCTGACCAGAAAAAAACCATTTTGTCTCACTGCAGCTCTTTGCTAACCGATGGGATATCCAAAAAGAGACTGAGGCCAGAATATCCATTTCGTGTATTATGGGACTGCTGTGACATCAGTCAGCGAGTGAACTGTACCACACTGAACCAAACCCCACAGATGCAGGGGCACAAACGCAATCACAAGACCCAGGTCATTCTGCCAAAAGTTCAGCGTTACACTCCTGACCAGTGAGGTAACCCCAACATCCCACAAAGTATAGATTTATTGTCTGAAACACAGCTGACGTATACATACTGACCCTTTGAAGTCACCTCAGTGTCCCACAAAGTACAGATTTATTGTCTGTTGTACGGCTGACATATACATACTAACCCACTGAAGTCACCTCAGTGTCCCACAAAGTACAGATTTATTGTCTGTTGTACGGCTGACATATACATACTAACCCACTGAATTCACCTCAGTGTCCCACGAAGTATAGATTTATTGTCTGTTACACAGCTGACGTATACATACTGACCCATTGAAGTCACCTCAGTGTCCCACAAAGTACAGATTTATTGTCTGTTACACAGCTGACGTATACATACTAACCCACTGAATTCACCTCAGTGTCCCACGAAGTATAGATTTATTGTCTGTTACACAGCTGACGTATACATACTGACCCATTGAAGTCACCTCAGTGTCCCACAAAGTATAGATTTACTGTTATCCTGCTGACATATACATACTAAACCACTGAAGTCACCTCAGTGTCCCACAAAGTATAGATTTATTGTCTGTTATACGGCTGACATATACATGCTGACCCATTGAGATAACCTCAGTGTTCCACAAAGTATAGATTTACTGTTATCCTGCTGACGTATATATACTAACCCATTGCGGTAACCTACATATATTGAGGTAACCTCAATGACCCACAAAGTACAGATTTATTGTCTGTTGTACATCTGATGTATACATACTGACCCATTGAGATAACCTACATACATTGAGGTAACCTCAATGGCCCACAAAGTACAGATTTATTGTCTGTTGTACATCTGACGTATACATACTGACCCATTGAGGTAATTTCAACGTCCCTCAAAGTATAGATTTATTGTCTGTTATACAGTTATAAGTATAGATTTATTATCTGTTATGCAGTTATAAGTTCTACACCCTCTGGCGATCTGGGCTAAAACTGGACCATGAGAATTCTCATCTATAATGTCTGACATGAACAATCAAGTTCTTTCTTTAGTTTTATGTTGTAAGATTGTATTAATCTACATATATATATAATGTGAACAAAAATGTCAATGCAAGCTGACACTGAAATGAATGAGTAATCACTGGAGGGGGATGTGAAATAAATGTCAATCAATGCCAGCTGTTGCCGAAATAAATCCGTAATTACTGGAGGGGGATGTGAACTAAATGCAAGCCGATGCTGAATTAATGACTTATTACCGGACAGGAAAACATGCAAAATGATGCGCAGAAATAACTGAAACTCACCATGTACTGTGCACGTTCAAACAACCCTCACCTAGGTGACACGAGAACTGAAACGGAGAGAGCACAGCGACGTAAAACTAACTGTGCGGCGTACACATATGCATACTTATTATACCTCGACCTACATGTATGAGGCGAAAATAACCCCCTTAATCGCCTTTATCTGTCTGTGAAGTGCGCACATACGCATACACCTGGACCCGCATGCATCAGGTGCAGATAACCGCCTTAATCAGCTAAATGATGATACTGCAATTTTTTTTAAATGGCTTGTGTGGAGTGCAAATATGACTATCCAGCTGTCCTGAACACATCTGAAGTTACAGACACATTTTTCTGTGCGCAGCCTACCTATACGAAAACGGCTGCTTGATGCTGCTGTTACTGACACAGGCTACTAGTGAGGAGAAAAGGTATATATTTGTGCAGACTGATGCCATCATATGTACCACTGAAGACCACACACTAGTAAACAAAACGTGAATACCTACATCAAGACACACCATAATCAACACAAACGACAAAGAGGAGACAGGAAAATCTCGAATAGGAAGGGGTGATTGGGCCACTGTCGTCTGAACCTTGAACTTTGAATGGTGAAGAGGAGACAGGAAAATCTTCAAAGGGGCGATTGGGTCACTGTCATCTGAACTATGAACTTGAAGCTGACAAGGCTGTTGTCATGGGGTGTCCAGTCAGTTTGGACTTTTCAACAGCATGCAGGTTACCTTGTTGGTAAAACAAACGACTTCCCCGATCTAAAAATAAATAAACACAAAGAAATAGCAACTCTGGAGATTTTTGGACGACTTGTGCATTTGGAAGGAGAGGTGGACTTCTGGACTCTTCAGCAAATTGCTATCTGGGGCTGTCAGCCTTGAACTGTATTTGCTCCTCATAAATATAGGCCCTGTTACACTCCTTCCCGGCAGCTCCGCTCTTCTGCAGACACCCGAGTGTTGAGAATACCATCCTTCTGAACAAAGTCCTGTGGTCAGCGCTCTTTCTCTTACCAGGCTCCAGCTGTCTGGAACCAGCTCCCTGTTTCTGTCCGCCATTCTACCTCTGTCATTTTTTATTTTTTTAAATCTTTCTTGAAAACTCTTTTCTTTTCAAAAACCTTTTTTTCAGTTCCATTGCCCTGAGATATGAGACAGTGTGTGTGTGTGTGTGTGTGTGTGTGTGTGTGTGTGTGTGTGTGTGTGTGTGTGTGTGTGTGTGTGTGTGTGTGTATGTGTGTTGTGTGTGTTGTGTGTGTTTGTATGTGTGTGTGTGTGTGTGTGTGTGTGTGTTGTGTGTGGTGTGTGCTGCGTGTGGTTGTGTGTGTGTGTGTGTGTGTGTGTGTGTGTGTGGTGTGTGTGTGTTGTAGTGTGTTGTGTGGTGTGGTGTGTGTGTGTGTGGTGTGTGTGTGTGTGTTTGTGTGTGTGTGTGTGTGTGTGTGTTGTGTGTGTGTGTGTGTGTGTTGCATGTGTGTGTGTGTGTGTTGTGTGTGTGTGTGTGTGTGTGTGTGTGTGTGTGTGTGTGTGTGTGTGGATCATGACTGAAAACATGTACATTTAAAAATTGTAACCTTGGGCTGTGTGGGTTAGGCATGTTGTGTGTGTGTGTGTGTGTGTGTGTGTGTGTGTGTGTGTGTGTGTGTGTGTGTGTGTGTTGCATGCACTGAATCTTGAAAACATGTACATTTAAAGAATATGTAAGCGCTTTGGGCCTGTGCGGGTTAGGCATGGTTTTTTTTGTGTGTGTGTGTGTGTGTGTGCGCGTGTGTGCATGTGTGCGTGCATGTGGGCATGCATGCATGTGTGCATGCATGCATGCATGGGTTTTTGTATGCACTGAATCTTGAAAACACGTACATTTAAAGAATATGTAAGCGCTTAGGGCCTGTGCGGATTAGGCACTACATGTACCCATCCATTATTATTATTATCCCTCACTGCAGAGCCAGATAACCAAATGCACAAAATTATGCATGCAAAAAACCCGATGAGAGCGAAATAAAAGTAGAAAACCACCCTGCAGTCATCACAGGCACATAAAACAAACGTCCAACCAGCCCTGAGGCGAACATGATGGCAACGCATATACAATGCACCCTTCTGTGCAGCCATGAGAAACGCAGATGTGTCTAACCCTGCCAGGGGTGTACGCAGCTGTTCATTACAGTATGTATATGTGTCAGACCAAGCCGAGGGTACACAGAGCTGTTTAAAAATGAGATGTCAGCCGTTTGGAATGGAGACGTCGGCTGTTTGAAACAGAGATGTCAGCTGTTTGAAATAGAGCTCAGCCATTTGAAACAAAGCTGTCAGACCCACCCTGGGTGTCAGACCTCCCAAAACAGCTGTTTGGAAACAAAGCTGTCAGACCCACCCTGGGTGTCAGACCTCCCAAAACAGCTGTTTGGAAACAAAGCTGTCAGACCCACCCTGGGTGTCAGACCTCCCAAAACAGCTGTTTGGAAACAAAGCTGTCAGACCCACCCTGGGTGTCAGACCTCCCAAAACAGCTGTTTGGAAACAAAGCTGTCAGACCCACCCTGGGTGTCAGACCTCCCAAAACAGCTGTTTGGAAACAAAAACTGTCAGACCCACCACGGATGTCAGACCTCCAAAACAGCTGTTTGGAAAAAAAGATGTCAGACCCACCCTGGATGTCAGACCTCCCAAAACAGCTGTTTGGAAAAAAAGATGTCAGACCCACCCTGGGTGTCAGACCTCCCAAAACAGCTGTTTGGAAAAAAAGATGTCAGACCCACCCTGGATGTCAGACCTCCCAAAACAGCTGTTTGGAAAAAAGATGTCAGACCCACCCTGGATGTCAGACCTCTCAAAACAGCTGTTTGGAAAAAAAGATGTCAGACCCACCCTGGGGTGTCAGACCTCCCAAAACAGCTGTTTGGAAAAAAAGATGTCAGACCCACCCTGGGTGTCAGACCTCCCAAAACAGCTGTTTGGAAACAAAGCTGTCAGACCCACCCTGGGTGTCAGACCTCCCAAAACAGCTGTTTGGAAAAAAAGATGTCAGACCCACCCTGGATGTCAGACCTCCAAAACAGCTGTTTGGAAAAAAAGATGTCAGACCCACCCTGGTGTCAGACCTCCCAAAACAGCTGTTTGGAAAAAAAGATGTCAGACCCACCCTGGGTGTCAGACCTCCCAAAACAGCTGTTTGGAAAAAAAAAGATGTCAGACCCACCCTGGGTGTCAGACCTCCCAAAACAGCTGTTTGGAAAAAAAGATGTCAGACCCACCCTGGGTGTCAGACCTCCCAAAACAGCTGTTTGGAAAAAAAAGATGTCAGACCCACCCTGGGTGTCAGACCTCCAAAAGCAGCTGTTTGGAGAAAAAAAAGATGTCAGACGCACCCACGGCTAGCTGTTTGAAACAAAGGTAAAGGACAGCTGTTTCAAATGAAGGGAGAGCCATGTGTCAAATCCACACTGGAGTGAACACAATGCTATGAGATGCACCCTGGAATAGTTTGTTTCTATGTGAGATCCATCCTGGTGTACTTGAGATGCACCATAACTCTTAACTAGACCCTCATGTAAATAGTTCCATCTATAGGAAATTCACCCTATGAGTTTACATAAATTATGGGAAATTCACCCTCAAGTAGGCCGAGTTGTATAGGAAATATGCCCTCAAGTAGACCGAGTTATATAAGTATGGGAAAATCACCCTCAAGTCGACACGTTATGGGAAATTCACCCTCAAGCAGACAGTTATATAAGTATGGGCGATTCACACTCAAGTAGACATGAGTTATGGGAAATTCACCCTCAAGTAGGCTCAGCTGTAATAGGATATTTACCCTCAAGTAGACAGAGTTATATAAGTATGGGAAATTCACCCTCAAGTATAAATGGGGTACAGGAAAATTCACCCTGAAGTAGACAGAGTTGTATAGAAAATTCACCCTCAAGTAGACTGTTATATATAAGTATGGGAAATTTGCCCTCAAGTAGAGAGTTAGATAAATATGGGAAATTTGCCCTCAAGTAGACAGTTATATAAGTATTGGAAATTCACCCTCAAGTAGACATGAGTTATGTGAAATTCACCTGCAAGTAGACAGAGTTGTATAGGAAATTCACCCTCAAGTAGAGAGCATTATGTAAGTATGGGAAATTCACCCTCAAGTACACCAGAGTTATGGAAAAATTCACCCTCAAGTAGAAAGTTACGTGAAAACCACTCTCAAATTGACATAACTACGTGGAAAAGAGTTATACGAAATTCACCTTCAAGCAGACACAGCTGCCATTAAAGAAGATATATGCAGAACTGACTATCAAATAATCGGTTGCACATGTGTGAAATCCACCCTTAGTACGTTATGAAAAATCTGCACCTACATAGACAGCTAAGTGAAATCAACCCTCAGGTATCCATAGTTCTCTGATATCTACCCCCAGGTCCTTTGTACCCCTCAGGAGGTTTAAAACAGAGTTTTAAGTTGTGAATATCCTTTCGATTGCACTCCCGTTGAAAGGGAGACAGTTATGTGATATCTACCCTCAGGAAGACAGTTATGTGAAATCTACCCCCAGGTAGACCGTTATGTGAAACCTACCCTCCAGTATACAGTTATGTGATATCTTTTTTCTATCAGGGAAGGAAACCCCCGTTACGGGGAATTATGTGATATCTACCCTCAGGTAGACAGTTATGTGATATCTACCCTCAGGAAGACAGTTATGTGAAATCTACCCCCAGGTAGACTGTTATGTGAAACCTACCCTCCAGTATACAGTTATGTGATATCTACCATCAGGTAGACAGTTATGTGATATCTACCCTCAGGAAGAGTTATGTGAAATCTACCCTCCAGTATACAGTTATGTGATATCTACCCTCAGGTAGACAGTTATGTGAAACCTACACTCTGGTATACGGTTATGTGAAATCTACCCTCAGGAAGACAGTTATGGTATCTACCCTGAGGTACAGTTATGTGAATTTACCCTCAGGAAGACAGTTATGTGATATCACCCTCAGGTAACAGTTTATGTGAAACCTACGCACTCCAGTATACAGTTATGTGAAATCTACCCTGAGGTAGACAGTTATGCGATATCTACCCTCAGGTAGACAGTTATGTAAAATCAACTCTCAGGTAGGAAGTTATGTGAAATCTACCCTCTGGTAGATAGTTATGTGAAATTTACCCTGAGGCAGACTGCCATGTAAAATTTACCCTCAGATAGATAGTTCCATGAAATTTACCCATGGTAGACAGCTATGTGAACTCTAATCTCAGGTAGACAGTTCTGTGAAATCTGCACGCAAGCAAAATACAGCTATGTATACAGCTATGTGAAGTGCTTCGAGTTTGAGCCAGTCTCGTTGGATTAGGCACTATCTAAATGTTATATATTATATGTATTATGTTTGTGAAACTTAGAAAATGTTGGAGAATGTAAAGCGCAGTGAGTTTGGGTACACCAGAGAATAGCGCTATACAACAGTTATCTATTATTATTATTATTTATCATTTGTATTATTGTACATGAAACCCAGCCAGAGGCAGACAGTCACACGAAACCCACCCTCAACAAGACAATTCAGTTGCTTGTTAGTGTTCCGCCTAAGGTTCACCCAACACTGGGTGAGACTGTAGGGGGTGCAACCCTTTCCCCACGCCTGTTCATACTGCAGTACAGACAAGTGCTATGTTCCCTGCCGCTCCAGCAGCTGCGCTCCAGTTTCAAGGATTTCAAGACTGGCGCCTGTCATTCATGAAGATCATTACTGTATAGTATAGCTGCAGTGAGCCGGTTTGTCCTAGCGGTAAGGCGTTAGGCTGGTAAGCGGAAGGACCTCGGTTCGATACCGCTTCGGCTCTCCTTTCTCTTCAAAAAGGTTGTGGTTTGTGGACACTGTCCTGTGACTTTGTCCGTCACTCTACTGAAACATTAAAATGGCTCTCATCGCTGCCCATCTTAATGCAGGAGTCATTCTGGTGGTGACAGTGTAGCGATAGGTATATAATCTCCCTCTCCCCCCCCCCTCCATACCCCCTTCCCCCCCACCTTCTCCCCGTCCCTAATAAGCCTCATAGTTTCTGTGGACGTTAAGCACCACGTTTACTTAGTATAGGTGAGGCTGAAAGTAATCCTGGCACAAAACTCTGAACACAACAAACCCCTTTGTTCCGGCTCCAGGTGATAAGATGCTGGTAATGACAATGCCAACACAGCCTCTGATCAGGGCTCAGACAATGGAATGAATCCATTCCATTTCCAAAGAAGCTGCTAATGCCGCTATGTTTTTTTCTTTTCTTCTTTAGATGAAGGCTCCGAACACTGAACAAGTACAAGTACTCTGAACACTTTTTGAGATGGTATGTCGATGGCCGATAAAGTCAAACAAAAAGCTGCACACCATATGCCACAGAGAAAGTAAAACCATGAAGGGGAAAAAAAAACCAATACGCACCCAATGCATGCGGTCCGAAAGGGACCGTCACAACACAAGATCAACATAAACAGTCTTCAGGTCACCATAAACAAACGTAAACAGTCTTTAGGTCACCATAAGCAAACACAAACATAAAGTCTTCAGGTCACCATAAACAAACATAAACAGCCTTTAGATCACCATAATCAAACATAAACAGTCTTGAAAGGACAATATTTTCAAACTCTGGCTCCATCATCACTTATGCACTTTACACTTTAAGAAACGGAAAGAAAACCTCGCTTCAAACCGCTGATACTATCTACCGCACCACACAGACTTTGACATTTTCTGTCATCATGCGATAACTTGAATAAGTACGCAAAAAGGCCACTGAAAAAAGCATTGGAAAACAACAACAAAGAAAAAAAACAAACAAACAATTATTATTACATTTCACGAAAGCAATGCTGTGACCCGTCATATCACAGACCTTTAGCGGGATCGACAACAACCAATGCTGTCCACAGTTTTATGCACATGATCCAGCGACAAATGCCAGAAACGCTAGAAAATGCTAGTGGTGAACACTTCAAATGTGAAGACAGAGGCTAAAAAAGGACCATGTTTACCATTCCTGGGATATGTACAGCTCTGTTGCCTTAATCTTCCCCTGCCTTGATGGCATCACGTAACATGACGATGGGTTCCCCAGTCCTTAGGACATCCTGTGACATCCATGGCCAAGGGTTCCCCTGCCCTTATGACATCATGTCACATGGCGAAGGGTTCCCCAGTCCTTATGACATCCATGGACAAGGGTTCCCCTGCCCTTATGACATCATGTCACATGGTGAAGGGTTCCCCAGTCCTTATGACATCCTGTGACATCCATGGTCAAAGGTTCCCCATGGCCAAGGGTGCCCTTATGACATCATGTCACATGGTGAAGGGTTCCCCAGCCCTTATGAAATCATGTCACATGGTGAAGGGTTCCCCTGCCCTTATAACATCTTATGACATCATATGACTTCCATAGTGAAGGGCTCCCCTGCCCTTATGACATCATGTCATATGGCAAAGGGTTCCCCATGCCTTTTGACATCATGTCACATGGCAAAGGGTCCCCCCTGCCCTTATGACATCTTATGACATTCATGATGAAGGGTTCCCCATGCCTTATGACATCCATAGTGAAGGGTTCCCTTGTCCTTATAACATCTTTTGACATCCATGGCGAAGGGTTCCCCTGTCCTTATAACATCTTACGACATCCATGGTGAAGGGTTCCCCCGTCTTTATGGCATCATGTCACACAGCAGAGGGTTCCCCTGCCTTACGACATCATGTGACATCCACGACAAAGGGCTCCCTTGCCACATGACACGTGGCATCCATGGCAAAGGGTTCCCCAGAAAGGCCACCGGAAAGATGTCATAGGGCATCCAGCCGAATTCTGGCAATTTATTTATCCATGCTCAGAGTCAGAGGGGGCAAAGTTCTGAGAATTTGTTCTGAAGGTTTCTGGTTGGCATAACCTCTGAGTGAGACCCCTCTTACAAGGGACGTCGACGAGGCTGCATTTGCAGAGAGGGGCCTTCAGACAGCAGACGGTGAACCCACAGACTCCGAAAAGCTTGCATTTTCTGGCCACTGCTACTTCTGAGTAAAATACTCGACAGAAGCAGGTGAGCTCAACGTAAGGGTGAGCGTGCATAGGAGTCGGTCGGACAAGTGCCGCTGCGCACGTTGGTTCTTGTTGTTGCATTGCATTCATTTTGTGCCTCAAGATGTAAACCACAGACGGTCAAGCCGGACCTCTTTACAAAGCTTTGTCGGACTTCCTTATGCAGGACCTCTTCATAAAACGTTTTGCTGGAACAAGGCTCTCTCTCTCTCTCTCTCTCTCTCTCTCTCTCTCTCTCTCTCTCTCTCTCTCTCTCTCTATATATATATATATATATATATATATATATATACATATATAGAGGCAGTTCTGGTGATGACTGCAAGTCTTGTTAAAGGAACTAGCCTTCTCAAAAGGTGCTTTGTTCAAGAAAGTTGCTTTTTCTGGAGAAAGGTGGAAGAGATCAAAATAAAAAACCCTTAAAATTGCCGATTGCACTTTAAAATCCTCCAAAAATTTTATTTTTCTAATTCTGCTTGTGTCAGTAATGGTTACTGATGAAACTAAGTCCAGACCCAAAAAACAAACACTAAAACAAAGTTGACTGCATGCCACCAACGCTAGTGTTTCTGAAACAAGATCCAAACGCAAAAATGAATGCAATTATGATAGGACAACAACAACAACAAAAACAACTGAACATTTTGTTTGTGTTGTACCTATTAAAATCAGTGTTCTTTTTAACCTTTTTTGTGCTTTTTGAATGGTGCTGATTTTAAAAGGGACAACACAAAACAATTGAACTTTGTCTTCGCGTTGCCCTGATATATCCGTACTGGTTGACTGGGCATAAAATGCCAAGTTACTTACTTGCTTACTTGTTTTTTGTGTTGTCCAGCAAACAGTCAGCGTTCTTTTTAACCTCTGTGTGTATTTGAATTGCGCTCATTTTAATAGGACAACACAAAACAATTGAACTTTGTTTTTGTGTTGTCCTACAGAAGTTGTCCAGTGTTCTTTTTAACCTTTTGTGTGTTTGGATTTAGTGAGAGAGAGAGAGAGAGAAAAGAAAAGAAAAGAAAATCAAGTATTCTGTAGTATCCTTGCTTAGACTTAGAGAAGGCCAGTTCCTTTAAGAGGAAATTATTTGAATGGTCCCCCATTTTTTAGCTTCACAGCTTCCATCTCTCTCTCTCTCTCTCTCCTCTCTCTCTCTCTCTCTCTCTCTGCCTGCGTCTCTCTCTGTGTCTCTCTCTCTCTCTCTCTCTCTGGTGGTGTGGTGGAGGTGATACCAACTCACATTGGTTAAGACAAACCCCATTGGTTACGACAAACCCCATTCAGCCTGAACACCCACTTCCCTAATGGGCAGGCGACAGCATCGCAAAAACCTTCACCCTGCTCTGGATGAAGGACGGAGTGGTGGTGAAGGTCAAGGTCAAGGTCAAGGTCGCATGCAAAAGTGGAGCTACGGGCAGTTTTGTCCCGTTGCTCTACGTCTGCTTGCTTGGCGACGCTTGCTTGCTTCGGCTGCAACCACCCTGAATCGTGTTTATTTTCCTGCTGCCACAAAATCCCTTGCATGCGAGTCCGTTCAGTTCCATCTTCACACACTTTAACGTCGGTACCTGCAGCTGTCGGCTCTTTCTCTTGTCGATGACTGAAATGACCTCATCAAGGAAAAGACTGGTCATCTCCAGGTGTCAGCCACCTTACCGCACCAGTGACATCAGTGGACCTCAGCCGTTTGTTGCGCGCGCTGAGCCATACACACGCAGACAGCGATGCCCACGCACACAACGTGCAAGAGAGGCTCCGACAAGGTGGTCATCACTGCTCTTCCGTCTCCGATGAACATCTGAAGTAAGCTGTGTACGACAGCTGTAGCATTCCCCTTGATGAACATCTGAAGTAAACTTGTGTACAACAGCTGTAGCACTCCCTTCGATGAACAGCCGAAGTAAACCTGTGTACCACAGCTGTAGCACTCCCCTCAATGAACATCCAAAGTGAACTGCGTTCAACAGCTGTAGCACTCCCCTCAATGAACAGCCGAAGTGAACTGCGTTCAACAGCTGTAGCACTCCCCTCAATGAACAGCCAAAGTGAACTGCGTTCAACAGCTGTAGCACTCCCCTCAATGAACAGCCGAAGTGAACTGCGTTCAACAGCTGTAGCACTCCCCTCAATGAACAGCCGAAGTGAACTGCGTTCAACAGCTGTAGCACTCCCCTCAATGAACATCCAAAGTGAACTGCGTTCAACAGCTGTAGCACTCCCCTCAATGAACATCCAAAGTGAACTGCGTTCAACAGCTGTAGCACTCCCCTCAATGAACATCTGAAGTAAACTGCGCACACACAACAGCTGTGACAATCCCATTACAGAAGGTGTTATAGTGAAGTAACCCTGAGTCCAACACCATGACAGCTGTGACACTTCCAAAGAAAATGTATGTACGACAGCTGTGGTACTCCCATCCCTGGAGGTTCGGAGTAAATGTATGTACGACAGCTGTGGTACTCCTGTCCCTGGAGGTCCGGAGTAAATGTATGTATGACAGCTGTGGTACTCCCGTCCCTGGAGGTCCGGAGTAAATGTATGTACGACAGCTGTGGTACTCCCGTCCTGGAGGT
>JABMCL010001442.1:250000-257500 GCA_018857735.1 Alviniconcha marisindica
TTTATAAAAGGCCTCGTATCCCCCCCATGCATAAAAATTTGGTCCATTTTTGTTTTTTGTTATGCACCCCCAAACGAACCTCTTAAAATTCAACATCATTCAAATCAAACATCAACATCTCACAACTTCTCTAATAAACCCTGTCACTCACATTACAATCCTTATTTTCAACATATTCCCTTCATGTCCTTCCATCAACACCTCTGTACAATCCTCTCATTTTCAAATCAATCCCTCTCAAATCAGCTTTCAAATAACACCCTTTAAACTCCCTTATTTGCAAAAACCTCTCAACACAGCTCCTCTCACATCAAGCATCTCTACAAATCTTTTTTGATCATTTAACATGATCATAACATATATTCTGACAATCTTGATGTTTAGATATGATATTATCATACATGCAGCTCTCATAACTCTCTCTGTCTGTCTGTCTCCGTCAGCTTTCTGTCTGTCTGTCTTCTCTGTCTCTCTCTAGATCTCTCTGTCTCTGTCTCTGTCTCTCTCTCTCTCTCTCTCTCTCTCTCTCTCTCTCTCTCATAGTTAATATGAATTTTGGAGTTTATAAATTATTTTTTTTTTGTTGTTGTTTGTTTTTTTTTTTTTTTGCCCGAGGGCTGGAAAAAAAGTATATTGTACTTATTCCTTTACCCTCGTAAATAAAAAATTCGTTCGTTCGTTCGTTCTCTCTCTCTCTCTTGCACACACACACACACACACACATACACACACACACACACACACACACACACACACACACTTACACACACACACCACTCACCCCCAGCAGTCGATCGATATGGTAGACCAGAGCGAAGGCCACATGGTTCTGATTCTGGCCCTCCTCCACCATGAACTTGGCGCGTGAGATGCTGTGCCCGGCGGAGGACGTGTTGTAGTGAATGAGCATGGTGCCTCCGTGATCCCCACGCCCGGACAGCGCCTGCAGGTAGGAGTAGCCGGACACGCTCTGGATCCGCACGGCTCTCTTCCAGTCTTTCTCCTGCTTACCTGCGTCACGCCACATCGACTACCTCTTAACATCAGCTCCCGGTCAACATCGACTCCCGGTCAACATCATCTCCCTCTCTACATCACCCCTCTCAACATCAACTCCCTCTCTACATCAACTCCCTGTCAACATCAACACCCTCTCTACAACTCCCTCTCATTTTCAACATCAATCCCCTCTCAACATCAGCTCCCTCTCAACATCAACACCCTCTCTACAACTCCCTCTCATTTTCAACATCAATTCCCTCTCAACATCAGCTCCCTCTCAACATCAACACCCTCTCTACAACTCCCTCTCATTTTCAACATCAGCTCCCTCTCAACATCAGCTCCCACTCAACATCAACACCCTCTCTACAACTCCCTCTCATTTTCAACATCAACTCCCTCTCAACATCAGCTCCCTCTCAACATCAACACCCTCTCTACAACTCCCTCTCATTCTCAACATCAGCTCCCTCTCAACATCAGCTCCCTCTCAACATCAACACCCTCTCTACAACTCCCTCTCATTTTCTAACATCAACTCCCTCTCAACATCAACTCCCTCTCAACATCAGCTCCCTCTCAACATCAACACCCTCTCTACAACTCCCTCTCATTTTCAACATCAGCTCCCTCTCAACATCAACACCCTCTCTACAACTCCCTCTCGGCATCAGCTCCCTCTCAACATCAACATTCTCTAAACAACTCCCTCTCGGCATCAGCTCCCTCTCAACATCAACATTCTCAAAATCAACTCCCTCTCAACATCAACACCTTTTCAACATGAACTCCCTCTCAACATCAACTCCCTCAACTCCCTCTCAACATCAAATCCCTCTCAACATCAACTCCCTCAACTCCCTCTCAACATCAACTCCCTCAACTCCCTCTCAACATCAAATTCCTCTCAACATCAACTCCCTCAACTCCCTCTCAACATCAACTCCCTCTCAACACAAGCATCTTTGACCCCCTCCCCCCCCCCCCCCCCCCCATTCTTTTCACAATTTTCCTTGCATCTAATTGACATCAACTCCCTCTCAACATCAACACCCTCTCCACATCAACTCCCTCTCACATCAACTCCCTCTCGCAAAATCAGCTCCCTCTCTCAAAATCAACATCACTCTTGCACTCTCAAAGTCAACTCCCTCTCAACATCACTCTCGCTCTCAACATCAACACCCTCTCAACATCACTCTCGCTCTCTCTAAATCAACTGCCTCTCAACATCACTCTCGCTCTCTCTAAATCAACTCCTCTCAACATCACTCTCACTCTCTCAAATCAACTCCTCTCAACATCACTCTCGCTCTCTCAACATCAACTCCTCTCAACATCACTCATCACTCTCTCAACATCAACTCCCTCTCAACATCACTCTCGCTCTCTCAACATCAACCCCTCTCAACATCACTCTCGCTCTCTCAAATCAACTCCCTCTCTACATCACTCTCACTCTCTCTAAATCAACTCCCTCTCAACATCACTCTCACTCTCTCAACATCAACTCCTCTCAACATCACTCTCGCCTCTCAACATCAACTCCCTCTCAACATCACTCTCGCTCTCTCAAATCAACTCCCTCTCAACATCACTCTCGCTTCATCAAATCAACTCCCTCTCAACATCACTTCGCCTCTCTAAATCAACACCCTCTCAACATCACTCTCGCTCTCTCAAAATCAACTCCCTCCACATCACTCTCGCTCCTAAATCAACTCCCTCTCAACATCACTCTCCCCCTCTCAAATCAACACCCTCTCAACATCAACCGCTTCATCACCCTTTCCCTTTCCCCCCCAAACCCCCAAACCCCCCCCCCACACACACACAGTCACCCCCCCCCCCATCCCCTTTCTGTCATCCCCTTACCCCCAAACCCCCCGCCCATCCCCCACCCTCCTCCACAACCCTCTTTTCCCTCATCACCCCAACCCCCCTTTCCCTCCACTGCCCCTTTCCACCGCCCCCCCCCCCCTCCCCCCCCCCCCCCCACACCAGGGGTGCACCACCTTCAGCCCAGCGGCCATGAGCCGATCTCACCTAGCGCCATCCCAACCCCCTCTCACCTCCCCCCCACCCCCCCCCCCCAACACACACACACACACACACTGGGGTAGCACCCACCTTTCAGGCCCATGTGAGCCATGAGCCGCTTCTCCCACTGCGCAACGCCGCCTCCTGGTTCTTGCGCCACACGCCTCCAACCCCCTCTCCATCTGCCCCCCCCCCCCCACCCCCTCCTGACACCCACACACACCCACAGCACCCACCTTTCAGGCCCATGTGAGCCATGAGCCGCTTCTCCGACTGCGCAACGCCGCCTCCTGGTTCTTCCGACCGCACGCCTCCCAACCCCCTCTCCATCCTTGCCCCCCAACCCCCCACGCCCCCCACCCCCTCCTGACACCCACACACACCCACAGCACCCACCTTTCAGGCCCATGTGAGCCATGAGCCGCTTCTCCCGACTGCACACCGCCACCTCCTGGTTCTTCCGACCGCACCGCCTCCCAACCCCCTCTCCATCCTTGCCCCCCCCCCAACCCTCCTGACACACCCACACACCCACAGCACCCACCTTTCAGGCCCATGTGAGCCATGAGCCGCTTCTCCTGACTGCGCAACACCACCTCCAGGTTCTTCCGACCGCACCCCCCACCCCAACCCCTTTTACCCCTCCATCCACTCCCCCCCCCCCCCCCACACACACACAAGGGTAGCACCACCTTTCAGCCCCATGCGAGCCATCACGCAGGCCACTCCAACCTCTATCCTTGCCCCCCCCCCCCTCCAACCCAACCCAACCCCTTCCATCCTCCCCCCCACCCCCACCCCCACACACACAGGGTGTAGCACCCACCTTTCAACCCCATGTGAGCCATAAGCCGCTTCTCCCAACTGCGCAGTGCTGCCTCCTGGTTCTTCCGACCGCACCGCCTCCCAACACCCCCCCCCCCCCCCACACACAACACACACAGGGTGTAGCACCCACCTTTCAACCCCATGTGAGCCATGAGCCGCTTCTCCCGACTGCGCAACGCCGCCTCCTGGTTCTTGCGACTGCGCTTGATGCACTCCTGCATCTCCTTGACCTTGGCCCAGGGGTCCTGCTTCCGGTCCTCCGCGGCCTTGGCCCGGCCGCCACTGTCGTCCTGCTGTTCCATGGGGATCTCGTTGTCCTCCACGGCCTTCTTGACCATCGGCTGGTCCGGGTCGGTCTGCAGCTCCTTCCTCCTGATGAACAGCGTGGTGCCCAGGTTGATGTGGGGGCTGCCCGTGTTCTGGCTCTTGAAGACCACCGTCATTTTGCCTGCGAATGACGGAGGTTTAGGCCCGTGGGGTTAAGCATGGCAGTCATTAAGCATGGCAGTCGCGACAGAAGTATGCTTTCCACGACAAAACTTTTGTTGCAACAAAATTATGTTTGTTGCGACAAAATATTTTATGTCGCAACACAATATTTGTCGCGACAAACGTTGACAAGCATGTGTCGTGACAAAAGTAAGCTGGTCATGACAAAACATTTTGTTTGTTTGTCATGACAAATATTTGTCAAATTGTTGTCGTGACAAGCATACTTTTGTCATGACAAAAGACGTGTTTTGTCACTTGTCATGACACAAATTATACTTGTGGCAGTTCCTGCCATTGATAGACATGTTTTGGCTCTTGAAGACCAGCTTCATTTTGCCTGCGAACAACGGAGGTTTAGGCCGTGGGGTTAAGCATGGTAAGCATGGTAGTCGTGCCCAGGTTGACATGCATCACAGGCGGGAGCTGCCGCAGGTATCATTTTTGTCGCAACAAAAGTATGCTTGCCGCGACAAAACCTTTGTCATGACAAAAGCATGCTTTCCGCGACAAAAGTTTTGTCGCGACAAAATTATGTTGGTCGCGACAAAAGTTTTGTCACAACAAATATTTGTCATGACAAAACGTCGACATGCATACTTTTATCGCGACAAAAGATGTGTTTTGTCACGACAAACGCATGTTTGTCGTGACAAAAGTAAGCTTTTCGTGACAATATTATGTTTGTCGTGACAAGCACACTTTTGTCACTACAAAAATGATACTTGTGGCAGCTCCTGCCATTGATAGACATGGGGGCTGCACGTGTTCTGGCTCTTGAAGACCACCGTCATTTTGCCTGCAAACGACGGAGGTTTAGGCTGTGGGGTTAAGAATGGTAGTCGTGCCCAGGTTGACGTGTATCACTGGCAGGAGCTGCCACAAGTATCATTTTTGTCGAGACAAAAGTATGCTTTCCACGACAAAACTTTTGTTGCAACAAAATTATGTTTGTTGCGACAAAATATTTTTGTTGCAACACAATATTTGTCGCGACAAACATTGACAAGCATACTTTTATTGCAACAAAAGACATGTTTTGTCACGACAAACACATGTTTGTCGTGACAAAAGTAAGCTGGTCATGACAAAACATTTTGTTTGTCGTGACAAGCATACTATTTGTCATGACAAAAGATGTGTTTTGTCGCTTGTCATGACAAAAATTATACTTGTCACAGCTCTTGCCATTGATGGACATGTCGACATGCACACTTTTATCGCAACAAAAGATGTGTTTTGTCATGACAAACACATGTTTATCACGACAAACACATGTTTGTCATGACAAAAGTAAGCTTGTTGTGTCAATATTATGTTTGTCATGACAATAATTTGTCAAAGTTTTGTCGTGACAAAAATGATACTTGTGGCAGCTCCTGCCACTGATAGACATGGGGGCTGCCCGTGTTCTGGCTCTTGAAGACCACCGTCATTTTGCCAGAAGACCACTGTTATTTTGCCTGCAAATGACAGAGGTTTAGGCTGTGGGGTTTTAAGCATGGCAGTTGTGCCCAGGTTGACGTTATGACTGGCAGGTGCTGCCACAGGTATCATTTTTGTCACGACAAATGTTTTGTCGCAACAAACACGTGTTTGTTGCGACAAGAGACATGTGTTTTTCACGACAAAAGTATGCTTGCCGCAACAAAACTTTTGTTGCAACAAAATTATGCTTGTCGTGACAAAATATTTTTGTCACGACAAACATGTGTTTGTCATGACAAAAGTTTTGTCAACAAGCATACTTTTAGCGTGACAAAAGATGTGTTTTGTCGTGACAAACGTGTTTGTTTTGTCACGATTTTTTTGTCACGACAAAAGTGTTGTCATGACAAAAATATGTTATGTCGTGACAAAAGACATGTTTGTCAGGACAAACATGTGTTTGCCGTGACAAAACCTTTGTCCTGCCAATGATAATAATAAAATAATAATAATAATAATAATAATAATAACAATGATAGACATAGGGGCTGCCCCTGTTTCAGCTCTTGAAGACCACCGTCATTTTGCCTGCAAGACGGAGGTTTAGCTTGTGGGGTTAAGCGTGCGTCTCTTTTGGGACTAGGCGCTGGTTCTGCGTGGCTTGCTGATTTGCAGGACAGAAAAAGGGGGAGGGAGCACCCCTCTTTATGGGCATGTAAGTTGCATTGTCGCTGTATACTGCCGTCCTTTCCTGCATTATGCACACACACACACACACACACACACACACACACACACACCACACACACACACACACACACTTTGCATGCAGGCACACATGCATGCACACTCACACACACTTGCGCACACCAAAACATCACACAATTCCACACACAACACACACACTGATGCACACACACACATCACACACACTCCACAGCACAAACACACACACAAACATACGCACACAACACGAACACCTGAACTAAATACCGCACAAAAACATCAACCAAACATCTGACTGATTTACTGTCATTGTTGTAGTGTGTGGTTTTTAAACAAATTTTTTGTGTGTCAAATACGAACGACTCAACAGCGACTTACTTTCGTGTTCAGGCACAGACGAGAAAACCACGAAGGCCCTGCATCCGGAGTCCCCCGAGCACCGATCCATGGCCGCCTCCAGCCTGTCAAAGGTCATGACACAGCCCCACAGGACCCGCGAGTCAGAGCACGGGTAGTCGTACTGTCCAGGAAAGTTGGAGGAGTCGAGACGAAAGTACTTCTCAGGCTGAGGGTTTTCGTCTACCGTCTGAAAGAAAACACGTGGGGATTTTCATCTTCCATCTTAAAGAAAACATGCGAGGATTTTCGCTCATTCTCTTACCAGGCTCCAGTTATCTGGAACCAGCTCCCTGTTTCTGTCCGCCATTCTGCCTCTGTCAGCTCTTTTAAATCTTCCTTGAAAACCTTTCTCTTTTAAAAAAACTTTTCTTCAGTCTCATTGCCCTGACTGCCCTGATATGCAACTGGTGTGTGTGTGTGTGTGTGTGTGTGTGTGTGTGTGTGTGTGTGTGTGTGTGTGTGTGTGTGTGTGTGTATGTGTGTTTGTGTGTGTGTGTATGTGTGTGTGTGTGTGCGTGTGTGTCGTGTGCGTGCGCGCTTGCATGCGTGTGTGAGCCTGTGTGCGTGCGTGTGTGTGTGCATTCATGT
>JABMCL010001442.1:262500-285000 GCA_018857735.1 Alviniconcha marisindica
CTATCCCCCCACAATAATGAAAAACCTGTACTTTATACCGATAAACTGTATGGGTTGACAGGTATGCTATTCTCTGCTCTCGAGCAGACTCACTGAGCTCATGTCACGTGCGATTCTGAATGATGATGATGATAAACATGAAGCGTTGCTTTACGTCCACAGAAACCGTAGGCTTATTAGGGACGGGAGCCCGGGACGGGAGCCTCGACTTTCACACAGCTCCTGAGCTCTGGATTCTGAATGAGTGACTGTATCCTTTTATAGGGCGTCTTTTTACCAGCCACTGAAATGGTGTACAGACTGCGCTATTTGTTGTTGCATGGCTGGTGCCACATGAAACTGCTACTGTCTCAGCGCAAGTTCTGTGTACACCGTACAACCATGCACCAGTTTACACTGTCACTTCATTCAAAGCCACATAGGTAGGGTGCATGCGTGTGGGAGCCAGTCTGGCCTAGCGGTAAGGCGTTAGGCTGGTAAGCGGAAGGACCTCGGTTTGATACCGCTTCGGCTCTCCTTTCGCTTCAAAAAGGTTGTGGTTTGTGGACACTGTCTTGTGACTCTGTCCATCACTTCCTACTGAAACATTAAAATGGCTCTCATCGCTGCCCATCTTATGCAGGAATCATTCTGGTGGTGACGGTGTAGCGATAGGTATATTATCTCCCTCTCCCCCCACCTCCATACCCCTTCCCCCCCCTTCTCCCCATCCCTAATAAGCCGTATGGTTTCTGTGGACGTTAAGCACCATGTTTACCTAATTACTATTGCATGTCTGTTTAGCTGTAACCTGCCACCTGCACTTCGGCAACACCAGTCAACACAGCACCACATGGCGGTCAGATGGAAAGCTTGTGAAGAAGAGGTTAGGGGGTTCAGAGCTCTGTGTGGAACCCTCCGTTCCACCAGTCAACACAGCACCACATGGCGGTCAGATGGAAAGTTTGTGAAGAAAGAGGTTAGGGGGTTCAGAGCTCTGTGTGGAACCCTCCGTTCCACCAGCGCAACCCCAGGGGCAGTAATGTAGAGGTTAGCTTCAGAACCTCTGCTCCACCGTCAACACAGACAGTAAGTAAGTAACTTCAGAATCCTCTGCTCCACCGGTCAACACAGACAGTAAGTAAGTAACTTCAGAATCCTCTGCTCCACCGGTCAACACAGACAGTAAGTAACTTCAGAATCCTCTGCTCCACCGGTCAACACAGACAGTAAGTAACTTCAGAATCCTCTGCTCCACCGGTCACACAGACAGTAAGTAAGTAACTTCAGAATCCTCTGCTCCACCGGCCAACACAGTAAGTAAGTAACTTCAGAACCCTCTGCTCCACCGGCCAACACAGACAGTAAGTAACTTCAGAATCCTCTGCTCCACCGGTCAACACAGACAGTAAGTAAGTAACCTCAGAATCCTCTGCTCCACCAGCCAACACAGACAGTAAGTAAGTAACTTCAGAACCCTCTGCTCCACCGGTCAACACAGACAGTAAGTAAGTAACTTCAGAATCCTCTGCTCCACCGGTCAAGCAGACAGTAAGTAAGTAACTTCAGAATCCTCTGCTCCACCGGTCAACACAGACAGTAAGTAACTTCAGAATCCTCTGCTCCACCGGTCAACAGACAGTAAGTAACTCGAATCCTCTGCTCCACCGGTCAACACAGACAGTAAGTAAGTAACTTCAGAATCCTCTGCTCCACCGGTCAACACAGACAGTAAGTAGTAACTTCAGAACCCTCTGCTCCACCGGTCAACACAGACAGTAAGTAACTTCAGAATCCTCTGCTCCACCGGTCAACACAGACAGTAAGTAAGTAACTTCAGAATCCTCTGCTCCACCGGTCAACACAGACAGTAAGTAAGTAACTTCAGAATCCTCTGCTCCACCGGTCAACGCAGACAGTAAGTAAGTAACTTCAGAATCCTCTGCTCCACCGGTCAACACAGACAGTAAGTAGGTAACTTCAGAACCCTCTGCTCCACCGGTCAACACAGACAGTAAGTAAGTAACTTCAGAATCCTCTGCTCCACCGGTCAAGCAGACAGTAAGTAAGTAACTTCAGAACCTCTGCTCCACCGTCAACACAGACAGTAAGTAAGTAACTTCAGAATCCTCTGCTCCACCGGCAACACAGACAGTAAGTAAGTAACTTCAGAATCCTCTGCTCCACCGGTCAACACAGACAGTAAGTAAGTAACTTCAGAATCTCTGCTCCACGGTCAACACGCAGTAAGTATTTAGTCTCTGCTCCACCGGTCAACACAGACAGTAAGTAAGTAACTTCAGAATCCTCTGCTCCACCGGTCAACACAGACAGTAAGTAGTAACTTCAGAATCCTCTGCTCCACCGGTCAATGCAACAGTAAGTAAGTAACTTCAGAATCCTCTGCTCCACCGGTCAACGCAGACAGAAGTAAGAACAGAACTGCTGTCCACGACAAAAGTAACTTCAGAACCCTCTGCTCCACCAGTCAACACAGACAGTAAGTAACTCAGAACCCTCTGCTCCACCGGCCAACACAGACAGTTGTAGGTAACTTGGTGTTTTACGCCCAGTCAACAGTCAACACAATACCACATGGAAACGGACGGAAAGCTTGCAAGGAAAGAGTCTGCATGTCCACATTCAGAGCTCACGCGGAACCCTCTGTTCCACCAGTCAACACAGCACCACATGGCGGTCAGATGGAAAGTTTCTGAAGAAAGAGGTTGGGGGGTTTAGAGCTCAGCGCAGAATCCTCTGTTCACCAGTCAACACAGCGACACATGGTTCGGTCAGATGGAAAACCTTGTGAGGAAAGAGGTAGGAACTTGGAGCTCAAGCGCGGAACCCTCTGTTCCACCAGTCAACACAGCACCACATGGCGGTCAGATGGAAACTTGTGAGGAAAGAGGTAGGAACTTAGAGCTCAGCACGGAACCCTCTGTTCCACCAGTCAACGCAGCACCACATGGCGGTCAGATGGAAACTTGTGAGGAAAGAGGTAGGAACTTAAAGCTCAGCGCGGAACCCTCTGTTCCACCAGTCAACACAGCACCACATGGCGGTCAGATGGAAAGTTTGTGAAGAAAGAGGTGGGGTTTAGAGCTCAGTGCTAAACCTTCTATTCCGTCACTCAACACAGTACCACGTGGAAACAGACGGAAAGCTTGTGAGAAACGAGGCGAGGCTTCGAGCTGAGCGTGAAACCCTCTCTTCCACCAGTCAACACAGTACCACATGGAAACAGACGGAAAGCTTGTGAGGAAAGAGGTCGGGGGTTCGGAGTTCAGCGCAGAAACCTCCATCCCAGCTGTCCACTCAGGTGGTCTCATTTCACAGTTTGTGAGAGAAAAGTGTGCTCGTCGTGTGCAACGCACACTTGATTTCTCACAAGCTGTGAAATGTCGAATGAGACATTCTGTGTTGACCTTCCAAGAAAAGAAGACCCTCATCAGAGCAGCCCTGGGGCAAGGCACTGAGACAGAGAGAGACGACTGCCACTTCCTCGGCCGGGAGCAGCAGGTCATGGTCAGGAGACTACATACGGGCCACAACCGACTCAACGCCCACATGTTCAGGAAAATGAAGCTGGCACCGTCACCGACGGGGATAGCTCAGTGGTTAGAGCGTCGGACTCGTGACTGAGAGGTCGCGGGTTCGAATCCCTGCAGGAGCGGTGGGAGAATTTTCTTCTCCAGGGTCGACTTTCTGTGCTGACTCTTATTTCGGTATCCGTTCCACCCCCCGTGTTACCGCAGTAGCATGTAAAAAGATCCCGGTCATGCTGCCAAAAGTGCAGGTGGCAGGTTACAGCTAAACACGCATACACCCTACCTATGGGGCTTTGAATGAAGTGACACTGTAACCTGGTGCATGGTTGAATGGTGTACACAGAACTTGCGCCGAAACGGCAGCATTTCACGTGGCACCAGCCATGCAACCACCACAGAGCGCTACCAGTACACCACTTCCGTGGATATTAATAATACGTGCTATAAAAGGATACAGTCACTCATTCAGAATCACATGCCAACGTGCGCAGCGAGTCTGCTTGAGAGCAGAGAATAGCGCTATATAAAATTAAAAGCTATGAATAATAATAAGAATAATAAAACCTGCAACTGCGATCTTGAAGACCAGACGGTCGTACATACTGCTGAGAAGTCTGCTTCTGCTAAAAGCAAGACAAAACGTGTGGCCGACAGCAGTCCAGCTACACACCAAAATCTACGGCAGCAGGGAGGAACTGGGGAAGACGGCCACATTCATCTTGCAGACCGGACTCTCAGTGTAGAGGCGACTGATAAGACGTGAGAGAAAAAAGGGAGAGGCTTAAGCCCTTTCTTAATTGGGCTAACGTTTGCTTCGCGAACCTAGTTCGGGGTATTCAACGAACCTGAAAAAGGTTCGGTGAATATAGCTGGTTCTTAATTGGGTGAACTTTTGCTTTGTGAACCTAGTTCAGGGTACTCGACAAACTGTGACGAAGGAGAGGCTTAACCCTTTCTTAATTGGGCTAACATTTGCTTCGCGAACCTAGTTTGGGGTATTCGTTGAACCTGAAAAAGGTTCGGTGAATATAGCTGGTTCTTAATTGGGTGAACTTTTGCTTCTCGAACCTAGTTCGGGGTATTCATCAAACTGGGACAAAGCTATGTTCGGGATCCAAAACGCTTCACGCAACATGTTCTGGGAATATTCCCCAGTTCAGCAAACCTTGCCACTGTTTGGTTGAAAGCAAAGAGAGCTCTCCTGTGGATGAAGAAGAAATAAAAATAAAAATGGATGATGATGTTGATACTTCACTCGCTTCAGAGGGAACTGACCTATTTGTCGACTTGTGGGAGGCACAGCCTTGCCTCTGGGACCCAGTAGTTAGTTAAATTACCATGTGTAAGTAAGTATATATATATGTTGGTGTTTTACGCCCAGTCGACCAGTGCGGTTATATCAGGGCGATAATTACCATGTGAGGGATGATTAAAGTATACTGACTTGACTTTTGCCCACATTTTGGATCAGGCTGTTTGCTGCACTTCTGCCGCAAGTTTGGGCCGAAGCTTGCATCTCATTATAAGCCAGTTAAGAAACAAAGCAACTATGTTCAGCAAACTAAACGTTCATCTGCGCTCAATTAAGAAACGAATTATAGTTCGTCGAACTGTCCAAAGTATGTTCGACGAGCTAATAGTTCGCCCAATTAAGAATCGGCTTTAGAGCTCAGGACACAACCCTCTGCGGCTTTTCTTACCAACATCCATGCCTTGCAGGAAGCAGTTAGAAGATTCGGAGCAGGTTTTCTCCTCCAAGTCCGCCTCGTCCAGGTCGGTCAGCTTCAGGGACTTGTGGTTGACCAGGACAAAGTCCTTCTGCTGCACGTGCGGCAGTCCCACACTTCCCAAGGGGGACGACTGCAGGTACTCGATCAGAGAGGCGGCATCAAGAGCCATCTGCAGGAGAAACGCGAAAACAAAAGTAGTTTATGACCAACACATGTACTCAGGCATCCAACTGGTCAAGTTTAAAGACCGTAATTCAAAAATCAAGACAATGTGGGTGGAAAAGAAAGGAAGACAGGAAGGTGTGGTTTTTCAGTATTAAGAGTCAGTCAGCGCTTAAGCCCATTCTTAATTGGGTGAACATTTATTCGCAAACCTAACTGGGAGTATTTGGCAAACCTAGTTGGTTCTTAATTGGACGAACTTTTACTTCGCGAACCTAGCTGGGAGTATTCGTCGAAGTGCGATGAAGCTATATTTGGCGTCCAAAAAGTTTCGCTCAAACATCTTCGGGGAACATTCACCCAGTTCGACGAACACTGCCTCTGATTGGCTGAGAGCAGAGCTCTCCTGTGCTGCTGTGGATAAGGAAGAAAGAAAATTACAAATGGATGACGCTTCGGTGTCAATACTTCACTCACTTCGGAGGGAACTGCCCTATTTGTTGACTTGTGGGAGGTGCAGCCTTGTCTCTGGGATCCAGAATGATGTAGCAGTTAGTTGAATTACCTTGTGAGAGATGATTGAAGTATACTGACTTGACTCGCCTCGACTTTAACCTACATTTTGGATCATGCTGTCTGATGCGCTTCTGCCGGCGCAAGTTGGGGCCGAACCTTGCATCTCATCATAAGCACAGTTCGTCGAACTGTCCAAACCAATATTCGGCGAAGTAAAGATTCAATTAAGAAACAAATTGTAGTTCGGCGAACTGTCCTAAGTATGTTCGGCGAACAAGTAAGCAAGTAAGTTGGTGTTTTACGCCCAGTCAACCGGTATGGTTACACCAGGGCGGTTCGGCGAACAAACATTCGCCCAGTTAAGAACAGGCTTTAGATTTTTACATCCTGTCAACTGCACTGCATCACCTCAGAACAAACCACCTATTCACAGAACTTTACTCCAGGTCGAAACGCTAGTCACCAAAATACAAGGAAAACGCTGGCTCACCGTGAATGCACACAACGCAGTAATGCAAACCCAGACAAGCCTAAACAGTTAATCATCCTCAAATATATAATCTCAATAATAATTAATATCACATTCAGTAATATTTCCAGTTATTTACAACTGAAAAAGATACTTCCTGGACAGGCAGACTCCCTGAAACGTATTCAGTGCAAAACTAAAACATGATCAAATCACAACCTGCAGACAGTCTGTTCACATTTTACTTGTTTTTGCTTACAGATAAATTCCGCCAGCATTCAAAACCGTAGGTAAGTAACTTGGTGTTTTATGCTCAGTCAATCAGTGCGGTTATATCAGGGCGAACTCAACACAGAAAGTGGCTCAAAAGTCAAATTACTTGTGACTATGTCTAAAGTGTCTCAAAAGTCAAATTACTTGTGACTATGTCTAAAGTGGCTCAAAAGTCAAATTACTTGTGACTATGTCTAAAGTAGCTCAAAAGTCAAATTACTTGTGAACATGTCTTATTGACTTTGAGCATGGTGACCTATTTCCTATTTTATTCTGCCGGCCCACACAAGAAATTGCTTTAGCTAAAATTAACACATTTGAAAAGTAAGGAGATGATTGGAAAAAAAATGAAGGTGAATGAACCTGGAAGGTAGAAATTAGGACAAGAAAGAAATTCCTGACCATGGCAAAGCATGAATGGCCTACTTCCCAGATTCTGACCTACTCTCCAGAATAAAAGGGAGAACATCATTTGAAAAGCAGGGAGATGATTTGAAAAAAATGAAGGTGAATGCACCTGGAAGGTAGAAATTAGGACAAGGAAGAAATTCCTGGCCGTGGCAAAGCATGCATGGCCTACTTCCCAGATTCTGACCTACTCTCCAGAATTAAAGGGAGAACATCATTTGAAAAGCAGGGAGATGATTTTGAAAAAAATGAAGGTGAATGCACCTGGAAGGTAGAAATTAGGACAAGGAAGAAATTCCTGGCCGTGGCAAAGCATGCATGGCCTACTTCCCAGATTCTGACCTACTCTCCAGAATTAAAGGGAGAACATCATTTGAAAAGCAGGGAGATGATTTGAAAAAAATGAAGGTGAATGCACCTGGAAGGTAGAAATTAGGACAAGGAAGAAATTCCTGGCCATAGCAAAGCATGCATGGCCTACTTTCCAGATTCTGACCTACTCCTGGTTCTAAAAGAGCTTCTCCATCCCTCCCAACTTTCAAAGCTAACCTAAAAACGCATCTCTTCTGCCCAGTCTTCTGATTGATTTGTACATGCCAACCGCTACCTGTTTCATATTCATATGTGTGTGTGTGTGTGTGTGTGTGTGTGTGTGTGTGTGTGTGAGTTGGGGGCGGGGGTGGGGACTGGGAGGGATGGAATTAAGGGTAGGTAGTAATATAATGATTCATTTTCTTTCAATATTGCTGCTTCTCTGTACTTTTTCTTTCTTTCTGTGTGTGTATATATTATACATTGTTATTTGTCATAATTATATGTATTATGTTTGTCTAACTCTAAGTTGGAGCTCAGCGCAGAACTATTTTGGCAGAATGACCGGGGTCTTTTACGTGCTACTGCGGTAACGCGGGGGTGGAATGGATACTGAAATAAGAGTCAGCACAGAAAGTTGACCCTGGAGAAGAAAATTCTCCCGCTGCTCCTGCAAGGATTCGAACCCGCGACCTTTTGATCACGAGTCCAGCGCTCTAACCACTGAGCTATCCCCAGAGCTATCTACACAGATCTGACACATGGTGAAATGGTGGTCAGATCATAAGCTTGTGAACAAGGCTTAGACTGGAACTTAGGCTTAGCCCAAGCTCAGCATGGAACTCTCAATTCTACCAGTCAACATGGTACCACATGGGTGGTCAGATGGAAAGCTTCTGAGGAAAGTGTGGAGCTCAGTATGGAACTGGAACTCTGTTCTACCAGTCAACACGGTACCACATGGGTGGTCAGATGGAAAGCTTCCGAGGAAAGTGTGGAGCTCAGTATGGAATTGGAACTCTGTTCCACCAGTCAACACGATAACACACAGTCTGACAGTTGTCAGATCGTAAGCTTGTGAACAAAGAGGCGGGGTTCTGACCCTGGATAAGAGCTCAGCATGGGAACCTTAATATTGTAATAAAGTCTGTTTGCCATCAGTCAATGTGTGTGTGTGTGTGTGTGTGTGTGTGTGCGTAGTGCGGTTTTGGGGTGGGTTTTTTAATACTTTATGTAAATTGTTTTGGTAGGACTATGCTCTACATGTGTATAGAATATCATATTTAGGTTAATATGTATCATGTGAGCGCTCAGGGTGTTGATGAGTGCATGATAAATGTACATTATTATTATTATTATCAGCTGTTCCACAAACTAAATTTGCAAGCAAAATGGGCTGTGAATGTGACCAAGCCTAAAACAACCAAAACTGGCCCAAACTTATTTTCACCCGAGTAACAGTCTAACACTGTCAAAGGTGACCCAAACACAGAAAAAGTTCAAAAGAACGCTACTTATTAGGACAAGACAAAACCAGCAAATCTTTGCAGTAATCCCCTTTGTCAAGCTACAAAACGACACTTAAACAACAGCTAAACGGTCAGAAACGATGAAAAATGAGACGAAAAGCTAAACCACTTATCTGTTTTGGGATGAGCTATGTTGTTTTTCTTGTTTCAGATTTATTTTATTTATATATATATATATATATATAATATAAATATATATATATATATTATATATAATTTATTTATTTTACTATCAAAGTGTTGTCTTACCTGCAGTCTGCGAGACCAGGACAGCGACGCCAACAGGCTCGGGACGAGAGGTATCCCCGCCTCCATCACCATCACCAAGCCCTTCTTCCGCAGCTCCATGGAGATGTGGTCTCCGCGCAGACAGTAGCCGAGGAGACCAATCAGGCTGGGGTGCCGCAGATAGCGCAGCAGGAAGATCTCCCTCATCAGCAGGTAGTTTCCCATGGGTTTGCAGAAGTCGGCGTTGTACACCTCCTTCATGCAGGCGATCTTGGTCTGGATGTCGTTGGCCTGGCTCTTGATGGCCATCAGCTTGCGCCTCTTTTGCTCCCTCTCCCGGCTGTCGTAGCCGTCCAGATTGCCGTGGGACTCCTGCAGCTTCTCCACGTACTTCCTGTTGGACGAACCTAGGCTCCCCAGAATCTCGTAGTCGCTGATCTCGTGGCAGGGCATGGGGCTGGGGAGGTCCAGAGCCAGCATCCTGTCCTTCAGGATGATGGCCACCTCATCCGGCTCCTTGGCCAACTTCCAGCTGGCCGGGTACAGGATGGACAGCACTTCCTTCACCTCCTTCACCTTCCGACCAGAGTTGAACTGCTGATTCAGATTGGTCCTCTGGTGCCTGTCGTCAAACAGCCCGTGCTGCGGGTGGGCGGCTTGGTACCGGGGCTTTCTCTTTTCCATGGTGGGCAGGGAGCTGCGGAGTGGGGAGCTGATATCCTGGCTGTTCAGAGTTCTGTAGGTGAGGATGACGCCGACGAACAGCACCGTGACCACCATCATGGCCAGCATGTTGCGTGTCCGCAAGCGGTGCAACCGGCGTCGGCAGATCATGGTATTGGTAATGCTGTCTACTAACTAGTGCTGCAGGCTTCACCCGGCGTCTCCGCTGTCCTCTCAGCTACCAGCGATTTGTAACAGCGTTTGGTCTGAGAACACAGAACACAACAGCAGCGTTAAATAACAGAGCTGAACTTCTGTGAGAATTCACTTTTCAACACTCAACACAGTAACCTCTAGGTCTTATTATAGTTTTTTTTAGTTTTTTATAATGGTAGCAGTCCGCAAGCCTAACATTATTAACAAAACATACCGCAAGTGAAACACTGTTAACTTAATTACACAGTATTATCTGTATTTAGCATGCCCTTAGCTGTATTTAAAGTAAATAAAAACAACAGTAAGTTGAGTGACACCACACTGTTCAAAATCTTCAGTTTTCTTGAAACCTTTCTCAGTTGTATAAATGCTAATTACAATGTCCATGCCTAGACAGTACATATGTATCATGTATGTTTAATTAAATCTCTCCTTTCGAACATTACAGCATTAGCAGTTTTACGCAGGTTTTGCTTTTCTCCACAATGCGTTTGTTGGGTCCCCCACTCAACACCACTACACACTCATCAGCACCCACCCACCCACCCAGTCCACCTCACCTCCCATTCACCCAACGATCCTTCAGCCACATCATTACCCACCTACGGCAGAACCCCTTTGGACAGTCACAGCGCTAGAATATCTTCTACCTTATAAAGAAGGAAATAAATCTGAAACAGAACAAGGCCCAGAGCACTCATGCAGAATTAACACACAAGGATACATGCACCTCTGGTGGAGTTTATGTACCTCGTATTTACACGCATGCCAGGTGAGAGTTACCGTAAGCGACTCAGGCCTTTGTTGTTGTACTTGTGTTAAGTATTTCTAGCTCTGATTAACTCCCTTGCATGTTGATTTTATTTAAAGGAGGGTTCACAGAATCTTACTGCCTGAGTGAGTAAGTCAGTAAGTGTCACTGTCAGTCTTGCGGAAAGAACTTTTCATAAAGACGGTGGCATGCTGATTAACTCCCTTGCGTGTTGATTTTATTTAAAGGAGGGTTCACAGAATCTTACTGCCTAAGTGAGTAAGTCAGTAAGTGTCAGTCTTGTGGAAAGAACGTTTAATAAAGACGGTGGCATGCTGATTACCCCTTGTGTGTTGATTTATTTAAAGAGGTACAGAATTACTGCTAGTGAGTAAGTCAGTAAGTGTCACTGTCGTCTTGGGAAAGAACTTTCTGACGGTGGCTGCTGATTATCTCCCTTGTGTGTTGATTTTATTTAAAGGAGGGTTCACAGAATCTTACTGCCTAAGTGAGTAAGTCAGTAAGTGTCACTGTCAGTCTTGTGGAAATAACTTTTCATAAAGATGGTGGATTGTCCAGAGCACTCATGCAGAATTAACACACAAGGATACATGCACCTCTGGTGGAGTTTATGTACCTCGTATTTACACGCATGCCAGGTGAGAGTTACCGTAAGCGACTCAGGCCTTTGTTGTTGTACTTGTGTTAAGTATTTCTAGCTCTGATTAACTCCCTTGCATAAGTCAGTAAGTGTCACTGTCAGTCTTGTGGAAATAACTTTTAATAAAGATGGTGGATTGTCCGCCCCCCCCCCCCTCCCCCCCATACCCCCGCAGCGCTGAGGTCACGATGGGCAGTTCTGGCTCATCACAGCAAGAACGCATTATTACAGGTGAGGAACACCTCATTCTTACCCCTGGAGAACCATCAAGGACTGGAACTTCCTGCCCAAGGAAGACGTTGAGGCCACCATGTTTGACACTTTTGTGTCATGGGCCTCCTCAGGGATACAAACCCTCAGTTCACAACTCTCCTCACCCTGCCCCCCCCTCCCCCCCCTGCCCCCAGCCCCCATTCCCCTGCAACCCACTTGCTGTTAGGGTAGTGATCATACCATGGAACCTTACGGTTATATCTTACAAGTGCATCGGTTTCACTGGAGATCATCTTTGTGGTGGACTGAGCTAGTCTCCTTTGACATTCAACTTCAAGTAAACTGGCCTCAATTTCAATGCCACACCCAAAAATAACCTCGAACCCCCACCCAGCCACCTAGTTTTTAGACTCCAGAACGATCAACCATTTGATCATCATAGTTCAGGAGCTGTGTGAGAGTCGAGGTGGCCGTCCTGGGCTGTCCGTCCTAGCGAGCCTTCTGGTTTCCGTGGATGTAAAGCTATATTGAACCATGCTTCGGCATTGGTCTCAGCTTGTCCCTAATATGTCAGCTGACATCTGAGGACATTAAGCAACACTACCTACCTACCTAGCCATTTGATCGTGGGCCCTCCATACGAAGAAGAAGCATGAACATTCAGAACTTCGGGAATCAGTCCCTAACTATCAGAGTTCAACAGCCATCAGTCAATCTGAACGTGAAAGCTGTCTTTTTGTGTGTGTCTTTTTCTCTCGGTCCAGGAAATATGATCTTCATACCCTAAACTTTGATTCCGGGTAGGTCTGGGGGGTGTCAAACAACTTGAAGCCGATGCAAGCCGTCCACAAATTTGGAACTGAACAGGTCTCTAAAATTCAAGATTAACCAACCATCTTAGTATAAATCTTTGCGCGCGAGCGTGCACATACACACACACACACACACACACACACACACACACACACACACACACACACACACACACACAGAGAATCTGGAGGAATGCACTTAAGAATTTAGTAATTAGTCCATTTAGAACATAAATTGTTTGCGTTCCAAGGCCAAAAAACACACACACAAATCAATCAAAAAAAGTGATTTTCAAATCAAAATGCATACGTGTCTTCTGTTCAACCACAAGATCTGTCACATGACGTTAGCTCACCGTGCTACTTGCTGCCAGATAGCATCCTTATCAGATATATTTTGCTGTCAATGGCAAGGGAACGGATGTTTGGGTGAAACGCCCAAGATGAGTTGTCTACCTTCTAAAACTATGAAAAAAATTGTAGAAAATATTCATTGTTTCTCAACGATCATTAGCCTTTTTCTGACATTATGAATACAAAAAATTCTGACGTTCTCGTTTCATGTGTAATTTTATTTAAAAACTTTTATTTGCAATTATTCCGTTTCCAACTTTCAGTGCGAATCTGGCTCTTGCTCCGTTTCACTTCCTGTTTGGAAACCTACACGAAAATGAATGCTCCGCCGACATTCGAGTCATTTTTGCTGTTTGAGGGAGAGAAAAAGTATGTAGTGATAAAACCTTATGATTTATTTTAATGCTTTTAAACTGCCTCCATTGCGGAAACACTGTTGCAATGGTTCTGTCTTAGCCGGCCTTCCTCTGTGCACGATCAAAAGTATCCAGTCCAACAAGTCTAGAAGTGCGCAGCAAGATTAATCCTAAGAGCACCCACATCTGACCACCCAAGAACTACTCCCAGCACCTCATTGATTTCCGATACTTGCTCCCATTCTTTGCAAACTCAGTTGTCTTGTTTGTCTTATATATTTGAATTGATCTTGTGAATGTGATTATATTGCATCAGCATAACGCTGTGTAATTGTAAACTTCACATTTAATGTATAATACCAACACTGTAATAGTCTTATCATCATAACCGATGTTATTATTTGTTAATGCAACTGATTATGTAAATTTATACAACTAAGCTTGCATCATCGTCATCTTCTAGTTCTACTTATGTGCACCATAATAGGAAACAGATCATATCTTCTAGTGCTACTTATTTGCACCATAATACTAATAGGAAACAGATCATAAGAGCAACAACAGGGCTTGAAAGTTAAATTATAACTGGCGGTTAAATTATAAGTAAATTGCCTAATCCTGCTGAAGAAATTGTTGTGTTATTTGTTGTTGTTCTGTTTGGTTGGTTGGTTTATCCCAACTCTTCCAACAATATACATCAGCATATGAATTAATTATTTAAATTAAGACAAGTATTTGAGACTCCTGGCAGGTACTGGTATTTGTTTTTTGTATTGTTTTTGAACTGGGGTGTCATGACTCTTTTTTTCTTTTCTTTGCTGTTGCAGAATAACCATTGAGAAAGACACAAAAGTTCCAAATGCAGCCATTTTCACAGTCAACAAGGAGGACCACACGTTGGGCAATATGATCACAACGTGAGTACAGTTTGTTGTACATGTTTAGCAAGGTTTCCCTTAAGCCCATTCTTAACTGGGCGAATGTTGGTTTGCCAAACATACTTCGGACACTTCAACGAACTATGATTCGTTTCTTAATTGAACTTTTAGTTTGCTGAATATGGTTCGGACAGTCCAAACTTTACTTTATTCTCAACTGGCTTGTAATGAGATGCAAGCTTCAGCCCAAACTTGCGCATGACAGCATGATCATGCAGACAGCATGATCGAAAATGTAGGGTCAAGTCAAGTCAAGTCAAGATACTTTCATCATCCCTCACAGGGTAATTCAAGTAACTACTATCTCATTCTGGGTCTCCGAGACAAGGCTGCGCCTCCCACAAGTCAACAAACAAATTCCCACCGAAGCGAGTGAAGAACCTAGCGACACTGTGATCCATTTTTATTTTTATTTTTCTTCATCCACAGGAGAGCTCTGCTCTCAGCCAATCAGAGGCAATGATCATCCAATAGGGTGAATGTTCCCAGAACATGCTGAGCAAAGCTTTTTGGACCCCAAATATAGCTTTGACGAATACTTCCAACTAGGTTCGCGAAGAAAAGTTGGCCCAATTAAGAACCAACTAGCTTTGCTGAATACTTTCAACTAAGTTCGCGAAGAAACATTCGCCCAATTAAGAAGGGGCTTTAGACCAATACTTCCAACTGTTCAGGGCAATATGATCACAACGCAGGTTCTTCTTGTAGCTGGGTTTCCGCAAGAACAATACTTCACTCTTGGGTGGAACCCATACCGAAATAAGAGTCAGCATGGAAAGTTGACCCTGGAGAAGTAAATTATCCTGCCTGGACTCAAACCCGCAACCTTTCGATCACTTCCACAAAACACCGAAGCAGGAGACATTTGTCCATCGCTACATTTTCTTGCCTGTGGTTGCTGCCGTTTGCAGACAGCTGCTGAAGGACCCCCAGGTGCTATTTGCGGGCTACAAGGTGCCCCACCCTCTGGAACACAAGTTTGTGGTGCGCATCCAGACCACCGCCGACTACGCCCCATCCGAGGCCATGACAAACGCCATCACTGATCTCCTGAGCGAGGTCTCGCTTCTGGAGGAGCGATTCAAGGTATTGATTCCAAGGGCTTATTATTTAATCGCTTGTTTTTTTGTTGATGATGTTGTTGTTTTTAATATAAATTATTTCAATTTTAAATGTATGATTTGCCCTGCAGGCCTGCTGACGGTGCTGGCAGCTCCTGACAAAATTGCTGCCATCTCATCACCTTCTGTGTACACCATACAACCATGCACCATGCCACATCACTTCATGCAAAACCATGTATGTAGGGTGCATGCATAGTGTTTAGCTGTTAACCTGCCGCCTGCACTTTTGGCAAGATGACCGGGATGTTTTACGTGCTACTGCAGTAACACAGGGGGTAGAACGGACACCGAAATAGAGTCAGCACAGAAAGTTGACCCTGGAGAAGAACATTCTCCCATCACTCCTTCCGGGACTTGAACCCGAGACCTTTTTATCACTGGTCCACTGAGCTCTCCATGCACGTCCACCCTGGATAGAAAAAAAGAAGAAAGAGTTCCATCTTGATTCAAAGGATTTTGGTTTCATTGTGCTGGCATAAGCATCGTGGGCGGTTATAAAAAAAAACGCCAGATATAATTTGATTTGACTGTTACAAACTTTTTGAGCATCAACAAAAACTTGTCCGTTGGCCGACAGTTTTGAGACTTAAGGCGTAATCAACTATGGCAGTGGTTGGAGGAAAGATGTCGTAAACCATTGCTTGGGGTTTGAGGCAGAGGCTGTCAACCAGAGGACTTTCCAGGTGCAGCTATTGCTCCTGTGCTCGTTGTCAAGAGCTGAGCAATGTATTTGTCTGCTGGGGGCAGGCTGAAGCTGTCGAAGAGGTGACCTTCCAGGTGCAGCACTTGCTCGTTGTCAGGAGTTGAGCGGCACTTGTCCTTCCAGGTGCAGCACTTGCTTCTGTGCTTGCAGTCAGGAGCTGAGCCGTGTATTTGTCCGTGTCTGCTGGGGGCGGGCTGAGGTTGTCAAAGTGATGACCTTCCAGGTGCAGCTATTGCTACTGTGCTCGTCAGGAGCTGTGTATTTGTCCATTTCTAGACTGCTGGAGGCGGGCTGAGGCTGCCAAAAGAGATGACCTTTCAGGTGCAGCTATTGCTACTGTGTTCATCATTGTCAGGAGCTAAGCAGTGTATTTGTCCATTTCTAGACTGCTGGGGGCGGGCTGAGGCTGTCAAAGAGATGACCTTCCAGGTGCAGCTGTTGCTACTATGCTCATCATTGTCAGGAGCTAAGCCGTGTATTTGTCCATTTCTAGGCTGCTGGAGGCGGGCTGAGGCTGTCAAAGAGATGACCTTCCAGGTGCAGCTGTTGCTACTACGCTCATTGTCAAGAGCGGAGCCATGTATTTGTCCATTTCTTTAGGCAGGGAGGGGCAACATCCAGTGTAACATTCTGTTTTTTTTTTATGCTTGTCCCTAGGAGGCCGTCAAGGACCGACAGGAAGGAGACATATGACAGCTGCATCACCCCGTCACCGGGCTTGTCAGTCTCATCGCCAGTCACCAGGTTCATCGACTCATCACCACTGTACATAGAACATTTACATCGTCAGTCATCGAGAAGAATGTGTGCGCGAGAGCTTGTTTGTGAAATGATCAGCAAGAAAGAAAGAAAGAAAGAAAGTGAAGAAATACATGCATCAAAATAGTGAATAATGTTGATGTTGTTTTCCTTTTATTCCGATTATTATAGGGCAGTGTGAAAGGGGGGGTGGGGGGGTGATTATTTTTCTTCTATATGCTCTCTCTCTCTCTCACACACACACACACACACACTCACTCACACACCACACACACACACTCTCTCTCTCTCTCACACACACACACACACACACACACACACACACTCCTCACTCACTCACTCACTCACTCACACATACACACACACACACAGAGTTAAACAACAAAAGCTCAACAAAATATGTTTATTTTCAAAATACACTCCTTACCCAGTGGAGAAAAAAGCACCAACAAATAAAGAGAATCAAACAAGTGTCCTGCCTTGAGTATTAAAATTGGGACTCAAATTTGAGCCCAAAGTGCATGTAAAAATTGTAGTACAAGTAATTAACACTGATCTTAACAAGCACGTTCACGCAAAAGAGAGGAGAGGAAAATGCATAAAACAAAAGCACAAAGGCATTGCTAACAGAACAGCATCCATCACAAAATCAAAGAGGAAAAAAAAAGACATCTTGACTTCATGAAGACCTTTGTCTCTTCTTGACTTCGAATAGTTCCAGGAACATGTATTAGAAATGAGTAATGTAATCAGATGTGGCTTCCAAAGCAAACACTCAAAAACCAGGCAACAGAGACAACAACGAGCATGCAACCAGATGAATTGAGTATGACTTTAATATAAGATGGCATCTGACATTAAGATGACAAAAAGATCTGACTTTAGTAATGTAAGTTGACAAAATGATCAACTTCAATTCAAGATGACAAAAAGATCTGACTTTAAGCTGACAGAATGATCTGATTTGAATGCAGGATGACAGAAAGATCTGACGTTAATGTAAGATAACAAAATGATCTGACTTTAATGCAAGATGAGAAAAAGATCTGACTTTAAGATAACAAAAAGATCTGACTTTAATGCAAGATGACAAAAAAATCTGACATTAAGATAACGAAACGATCTGACCTTAATGCAAGATGACAAAACGATCTGACTTTAATGCAAGATGACAAAAAGATAACAAAACGATCTAACTTTAATGCAAGATAACAAAACAATCTGACTTTAATGCAAGATGACAAAGATCTGACATTAGAGTAAGATGACAAAATGTTTGCAAGAAACAAGCCCCATAACTCCAATGCATCCAGACAGAAGTAGAGAGTGCTCTTTTCCTCCTTGTCCTTCATGGCTGGGTCATGTGATGATGTAAATCGCAAAGACTCCGTCATCCTCTGAAAATGAAACGGCAGTGGGTTTGTTATCTATTAATCAGATTTTATCATCTTGTCAATGATACAGTGTTGCCTCGGTAAAATTCAACTGTGTCAAAAGCATATGCATATTTCAGGACTTGAGTAAAATATGTATCATTTATAATTGTCATTATATTACATATATTATATACAAGATCAATCCACACGCAAATATAAAACATACCATACACAAACATCAAACACAGTTTTTCAAAGTTAGTCCCTTCAAGAGTGCCCTTTTTATATAATGTTGGAAGAAGAGACAAAAAGATACGACATGCTGGTTTCATCTATGACTATCAATAATAATAATCGTAAAAACTTGCATACATGTATGTATAAAGTGCCCTTTTGTCACAGAAGCTAATAGCACTTTACAATTATTAACACCATTTACAATGTCAGTGGCAAAATACACAAACACCACAGACACACCGAGTCGAGCAATAATCGCCGGTCCGCCGGTGAAGACATCAGCAGCAAAACAAAACAGTTTCAAAACTGGTGAGGGGGTCAGAACTTAGAGTAGCTCAGAGTAGGCAGAAGTAAAGAGAAGGGTTTTTAAGAGAGGTTCTGAACTGTGTGAGGGAACTGCAGTGTCGGATGTGAGCAGGAAAGTTGTTCCAGACAAGGGGAGCCTGAACAGAGAACGGCCAGCAACCGAAGCCCTGAAGTTTCCATTTTGCACAAGATTTTTCGTCTGCACTGGAACAGAAGAGTCTGCGAGTATACAGAGAGACATGATGACAGGTGTGGTGTCGAAGAGTACCTTCAAAGAAATGGAGAAAAAAAAGTGGCTATTTTGAAAGTTATCCTTTCTTTGACTGGCAGCCAGTGGAGTGCTTTAAGCAGTGGTCTAACGTGTTCATGTCTGCTCTTGCGAAAAACAACTTTCGCTGCGTGGCTTTGAACTTTCTGCGGCCTGTACTGAGGGAATCCACCACAGTGAAATGATCACAGAGGAAGGCATCCGAGTAATTAATAAGTAATTAAAGTATTCGTACATGAAATCTTGTCCGTAGAGACTATTCTAAGCGCATGCACATGCACGCACCCACACCCACACACAGGCACCCACACACACGAGCATTCTGACTAAGCAAAGCTTAAATTACACAGCTTTAAAAAAAAAAAAAAAAAAAGCAAACAGAGATGGATGAAGACCACAGAACAGAAAACGTTGCCCGTCTACAGTTTCGGTAAAAAGAAAAGTTTTTACGTAACATCTGAACGAGTCCAGAGACGGTTTCTGTTGGAAAGGAAGCGGAGAGTACAGTCAAAAACAGTTGAGAGTCTGTCTACATTTACCTTCAACCTCATCCAGCTGCAGCTGTTACTCAGTCCAACGTATCTCTACAATTTCCACTGACGGCATGCTGTCGAGACTGAAATGGTCAACAGCTGATACATATATATATTATATATACAACTTCCAGAGCTACCGGCAGCAACGTTGTGAAGAATATGCAAAACGATGCAGAAGACAAAATCAACACACAAGGGAGTTAATCAGCGCTCAAAAGACGTCCCACAAGCGCAACAACAAATAACTGAGTTGCCTACAGTAACTCTCACCTGGCAAGTAAAAAAAAAAGAGGACGTACCTCCGGTGGAGTTTATGTACCTTGTATTTTACACGCATGCTACATGCAAAATACAAGGTACATAAACTCCACCAGAGGTACATCCTCTTTTTTTAATACAGAATGCAGTCAGAAAGAGTTCAATGCAATGGCAATGGCAACAACTAAAGCTGCATTTGAACACAACCAAAGACAGATATCTCATCACTCTTGTGGCTGTCATTTTCCCTCTGATTTTTTCCTTCTTTTTTTGGGTGGGGTTGGAGGGAGTTTGGTTTTGCTTTTTAGCTGTTAGGAGGAGCAGGACGAAAGTGCTTTACACATGACATTATCACGAACATATTGTACATTTGTACTACTCTAGGTAGGTTTTTTTCTCTTCAGAATGCTAGGCTGGAAATACCCAGCAGTCCCATAAACATCCATAATCATTCTTCCAGCACAGTTCATTGAGAAAGGTTTCGAGAAAACCAAAAATTCTAAAGTTTCAAGAAAACAAAAATTCTGAACAGAATGCGGTGTTACTGTTGTTTCTATTTATACTAAATATCCATAATCACTGATTTAAAGCCAGACTGCATCTTGCTTTTTTCGATGCTGAGATAACAGTCTAATGAGCAACTTTGCTGGCTTGAGCATTGCACTGCCCAAATAGGCCCAGCACCACCTGGCTAGTGTAGGGGAGATCATTTGCAGCTGACTTGGGCTTTGTCAAAGCCCCAAATATGCCCAGCGCCACCAAGCGGGGCGATCCACAGCTAAGTCACCCATTTTGAATCTGCCTCGATGATGACAAATACAGTGACAGTTGTAGTGCCAGCAGATATCATCAGTGTTAACGATAATTCTCTTACTTTGATGCTACATCTCTCATTGGAAGAGAATGCAGCAGCACCACAGACCATCAGTACAGTTTTACCTACCCACGAAAGTTGTGAAGAGAACGAGGCAGGCACCACAAACCATCGGTACAGTTTTACCTCCCCATGAAGGTCATGAAGAGAATGAGTCAGGCAACACAGACCATGGGTACAGTTTTACCTACCCATGAAGGTCATGAAGAGAATGAGGCAGGCACCACAGACCATCGATACAGTTTTACCTACCCACGAAAGTCATGAAGAGAACGAGGTAAGTACCACAGACCATCGCTACAGTTTTACCTACCCATGAAAGTCGCGAAGTTACTTCAGCTGCTTTTGGATTTCTTTGACGACCACCTCGCTGTCCGGAAACTTCAGCTTGCGAGGAGGTCCCTTCTTCAGTCCCGTCCAAAGCACAACCGATTCTGAACAACGCAAGCATCAAAGCCACAGTGTTCATCATTCATGATCATTAATTCAACAACTGCTGTCTGTATTTCATGAGAATGGATGGACTCGACTGATTGGGGCATTTTACAGATTGATCATTAGTTGCCATCTTTATTTGATGAGAATTTATGGACTTGTTCAAGGAGTTTTACGGTATCCGTGATCATTAGCTGCTGTCTTAATTTGATGAGACTGGATATAATACTAGCAGATGGTGTTTTACCCTATGATTGTTAGCTCAAGGGTTGTTAATATGCACAAAAAACGCTTTTTTTTAACAGTTTTACAGAAGAAAAAAAAACTCTTAAAGTCTTATGCTACTGCTCAAAGCCCATGTGTTAACTATTTACTAGCCGCAAAAAGTCCAGATCTGCTGGACGAAATGCATTCTAAATAAAGGCAGCCTCTCTCTTGCTCAGTCTCGGTCTCTCGGACATCAGGGTGTGAAGTCGGTTCAGGTTAACGTCAAGAAAGACAATGCTTGACAGCTTTGTTCCAGAAGTTTTATAGTGTGGCCATTGGTTACTGTCTTTAATCAGGACATCATTCCTTGTGTACTCCGTACAGGTCTACCTTCACCAGGTAGCCTACTACAGGAAGTTCTACAGTATGGCCATTGGTTACTGTCTTCATTCAGGACATCATTCCTTGTGTATTCGGTACAGGTCTACCTTCACCAGGTAGCCTACTTCAGGACATTCTACAGTATGGCCATTGGTTACCGTCTCAGTACAGGTCTACCTTCAACAGGTAGCCTACTTCAGAAAGTTCTGCAGTATGACCATTGCCAGCAGTGGTTACTGTCTTCATTCAGGACGTCATTCCTTGTGTACTCAGTACAGGTCTACCTTCAACAGGTAGCCTACTTCAGGATGTTCTACAAAAGACCATTGGTTAGTCTTCATTCAGAACGTCATTCCTTGTGTACTTGGTACAGGTCTACTTTCAACAGGTAGCCTACTTCAGAAAGTTCTAGGTAAAATCCAAGGAGACGGTCGGAAATTCCTAGACCGTTTTAAAAGTTATTTTGGGTCACAAATATCACAACAATCATTAAATGAGATCCATATCTGCTGATTACAGCCAAAATCTGCAACGAAAAGTGAGTTTTTTTCATATATTTTTGTCTTTGATTGTCAGTTCGATCGGCTCATGTTGCCCTTTGACGTTTGACCTAGTTTCCCAGTAACAATGTAAACGCTTCCTTATGCTGATTTTTGCAAGACAATCATACTCACGACTGAACGTTCTCAGATTGCAATTTTTTCCCGTTCATTTTCCGCGGTTTTTAATTGCCATAGCTTGTTTAACGAGGCCGCTTACCTAGCAGCACTTCGTCGGCTTCGTTCACCATTTGCAATCCGTGACGCTGACTTGAAACAATCAAAGACAAAAATATATGAAACAAATCACCTTTTGTTGCGGATTTCGGCTGTAATCGGTAGATATATGGACCTCATTTAATGATTGTGATGATAT
>JABMCL010001442.1:297500-305000 GCA_018857735.1 Alviniconcha marisindica
GTGTGTGTGTGTGTGTGTGTGTGCGTGCGCGCGCGCGCGCGGCGTTGCTAAGTTACTTATTGTAAAACACGGCTTGTACAGGTCTGTCAGTCCTCATCAAGTTGTTAAGCTACTCAGTTATTGTAAAACACGTACCGGCCAATTGTGTCAGTGTTTTCGATATTCATAACTGTAAATCTCTCTCTCTCTCTCTCTCTCTCTCTCTCTCTCTCTCTCTCTCTATATATATATATATATATATATACATACACACACACAGTGACACACACACACACACACAGTGACACACACACACACACAGTGACACACACACACACACACACACACACACACACACACACACACACACACGTGACACCGAGTAACTTAAATGACTTTATTCGGTCAGTCTCGTGGAGAACTTTGCCCTTCCTCGCGGCTCGTCAGCGGAACGGATCATCATGTGCTCCAGTGTATGTTGTCATTTCATAGGGTGGGGGGGGGAAGAGAGAGAGAGAGAGAGAGAGAGAGAGAGAGAGAGAGAGAGAGAGAGAGAGAGAGAGAGAGAGAGAGAGAGAGCAAAACACAAAACAGGGTCAATGAGGTGATCTCGGCTGCAAGAACGTCAGCTCCCATTCAGACAGAAGCGTTCTGTCTTCCAGGCCAAAACTGACAGTGACTATAATTAATTCGGCACAACAAATTGACCATCTAATTTACATAATCAAATCCCGGGGTCGTTGTGCTGTGACTGAAAGAAAAGCAGATCCGAGTTGAGAGATCATTAACTCCATTGTGATAAACTCTTTCGGACTTGGAAGTGTATGACGCAGACACAACTGTTACATTAGTCTATTTGTGTCAGCAATAAACCAAATGACCTGTTATTCCCTGTTTTTGCCACTCCCCAAAAGGCTGGGCTTTGTGTACGCTGCCACTTTTCGCCATCCGCGTGCCAAGCGTTCGCGTGCGGCCTCCGACACGAGGGGGCGTGGCCTCTTAGCCAATCACCAATCGTTGCAGACGACAGAAAAGGTCTGCATGTTCTTGTAGCCGATCCTGAACACAAGGAAATCAGTTAGTTTTGGAATGACTTAGAAAAGATTCCGTATACTGTAATGTCTAAAAATCGGACGTGAAGTCGCCTTAAGAGCGGCTTTTAATGTTTGCTTGAATCGGAAGAAGACGTGCTAAACCGTTTCAGTGAAAGGGAAATACCGAAGAACGTTGCATCCTGGGAGATGTGTTAGGCGTGGTCACGTGATTTTCTTTGTGTGCTGAACTCTCCTCGTGTGAGTCAGTGCCCCACTCACACATCTTTGTTTCTGGGACGCTTCCTCCTCACCTAGACAACTCTCACCTGTCAAACTGACCACACACCGAGGAGAGAGAGGGAAGAGTCGGTCTGGCCTCTGGGACGATGGCTAGAGTCAGTAGAGTCTGCATTTTCAGATAATTTTTACGGCTACCATTCAGCTGTTCAGTGTAACATGGCGCTTGTGAGCTTGACACGGACAAGCCGACAGCCGATTGTAATGGATTTTCACGGCGCATCTGCTCCTCGTTCTCACAGTGTTTTGGCAGCTGCAGTATTTCCGCCAGGATATTCTGTCGTCCAGCCGGTGGAACCAGCCCAGAGTGACAAACCCATCGGATACGGAGCCTTCGGTGTTGTCTGGTAAGTCACTCCAACACTTTGCACTTGCACTTCCTTTTGTTACTGTTTTTCGCCGGTTGAACCCAGCTGTCTGCTGCTGGGGAAAAAAAGCTCTGCTCCTTTGTCTACTTCTGAGACTCGATTCACGTGCCGTTGGTTTCTGTCCCTTTCTTCGTTCCCTGTCGACATGACTGAAATTAGACGGAGATGGGACTGTCGGACGGTGGTCTGTGTTTAGTTTTCGGGGTTCCTCTCGATTTTCGGAGCTATTGTACCGAGAAGCGGAGGGCCAGGCACTGGGCCGCTTGTCCGTACGTGTCATTTGCCAGTAGAGCTTTGTTGACTGTGTGACTGGGGCCCGTGTCAACCAGTCCCTCCGGGCCGTGTGGTGTGGGGGGGGGGGGGCAGTGCAGGGACGCTTGGCTTTGTGTCAGCAGGGCTCGACCCAAGCCCTCAGTTACTCCTCTCACCCCCCCCCCCCCCCCCACACACACACACACAGTCCCCCTCAGCCCCACACCCACCCGCCCTGTCAGGTGTTAGAGAAATGTCACGTCCACACACTTCTACCCACTAACTGGGCATAAAACGCAGCAGGCAGACTTTTAAAGGTGAATCTGAGGACATTAAACAAAAAGAATGAACGATTTTAACTAAAGGCAAGTGCTCCGTATTATATCCCTAAGCCTTTTAGAAGAAGAGCTCTCTGTTCTTGTTTCTCCCTTTTTCTCTTTATAGTACTTTTGTAGTATTTCAGAAAGAACTAGTTGTTACTGTTAGACTTGTCTAAATCAGTAAATGAACCACAACTACTCTCCTTGGAAAATAAAGTTTTCAAGGTTTGGTTTGATTTAGGGTAGCATAAGGACACTTTCCACGAAGTCTATCCCCTCCCCTACCACACACACACACACACACATACACTTACAAAGCCTCCTCACCCATGTTAATAGTTCATTTACTTTATTCAGTGGAAGTTAGCAAGTGTGCAAAAAGACTGAGTGGGGGGAGAAATGTGGATAAGGAATGAAGCTTGTTTATTAAGGCTGGTATTCTATTTAAGAACAACAACAACGACTCGGAAGAAAGATGCCTGGCGTGCATTATATACTTTACAGCCAGCAAGTGAAGTTATGCATGCCACCACCGCCAGAGGATTTTTCTGTCTGCATTGTATGGTCTGTAGTGTTTGTAGCTCCTGCAGGGGCAGCCTGTGGTCTGATGTGTGATGTAATTTAAGTACAACATCGTTGGCAGGACATGTACAGCTAAACCCTCTGCAGTGTCAGTCTGACATGATATTGATCTGAAACTGTGTCAGCCTGCAAACTGTTGGCTGGAAGGGAGACTACCCATGTAGAGAGGTCTAACTAAGTAGGTCACCCCACATCACAAGTGTGCCAGGCAGGTAGGTCACAGGTCCCGGACAGCTCCATGATACTGTGATAATGATAATACCAGGTTTTCGGGGCCCGAGGTCAATGTCAACGTCCACCTGTATCTGCTAATCTAGCACAGCATAACTCCCTGGCGGAGATAATGGAAAAGGGGGGATGAGGGGAGGGGACTATGGGGAAAGGGATGCAGGAAGGAGGGGACTGTGGGGAAAGGGATGCAGGAAGGAGGGGACTGTGGGGAAAGGGGGGACTGTGGGGAAAGGGATGAGAGGAGGGAACTGTGGGGAAAGAGATGCTGGGAGGGTGATGAGGAGACTGGGGAAAGGGATGCAGGAAGGAGGGGACTGTTGGATGAGGGGAGGGGACTGTGCGGAAAGGGATGCTTGGAGGGGGATGATGATGGGAGAGGGATGTGAAGATGGGGGGGGGGGGGGGGCAGTGGGGAAATGAGATTCATCCTTGCGTCAGTTGTAATTAATTTGCTTTTAGTTTAGAAAATCTATCAATTTCACATGGAAGGTTAATGTTTTAAAGGCAGTTTGGGTATTGTAATGGTAAAAAATGTGCTCGATATAAATATATATCTGAAACAGATATATATGCCAAGGGACATTATACAAGCTAGCTTTGACATCAGGCAGAGTTTAAAACTTCTGCACACAAAGGGTATAGTGACAGTTGAATCAGTGGTATATTTTGATTTGATTAAAGATGAACCTAGTTCTTCTGTATTGTTATTTTCAACTTTGAGTTGTGACTGAGGTTTCCAAAAACTGAAAATTTTGAACACAATGAGGTATTAATGGTTACTGTTAGCATTATTTTTATTTGCTCTACAGTGAGTTTATACTAAATTTTGGACCATCTGTACTGTTAATTGTAAAACATCAGTGTGAAAAATTCTGACCATTGCATTTTGCTGTCTAGGTTGTGTGAGTGAGATGTTTTCAACTTTCTTTTCAAGAAGCTTTGCATGATGATGGTAACTTGCTAATCTGCATTGTGCTTAATCAACAAAGAAGGGAGTTAATTAGCACTTGAAAGATGTCACAGAAACACAACCCCTTTCCTTCTACCAGTTTCAGTGACCTTGGCTCAATTTCAGAGGTAAAAGTACCAAGGCTGTAAATCTGATGTGACAGAACATAAGCTTTGTGCAGCTATTGCGTACTATGATGCTGATCATGAAAAATCACAGACAACTTGAATAAATCTGTGTTTCGGGGGGGGGGGTGAAGGGTTTTGGTTTAGGTGTCAGTCTTTACTCACAGAGATGTCTGTAAGTTTGCAACAAAAACTAAATAAATCTGACTGCTAGTATTCTGCAACAAGAACAGGACACACAACTTAAACATGGACACTGATTTTAATTAAACGAATACAAAACATTAAAAACTAGACGAAACAAAACAGAAACCACACACACACACACACACAACATTAAAAACTAAACAAAAAACAACAGAAACAAAACATAACACACACACACACACACACACACAAAATCACCCAGTCAGCGGTTGTCCTTAATACTGTCATGCGTTAGATCTTTCTGTCAGGTTGTGACACGCAAACGAATGACGTTTTTACAGTAAGCAGTGACAGACAGACTATAACCATTTACGTGTAACCGGCATAAACGGTGCCAGGGTCCACGCCTGTTCCGACTGATTGTGGGGTGGACGGGAGGGAAGGGGTAGAGAGGGAAGGGGTGTGGAGCTTGGAGACAAAGAGACCCGGATCAATCAATGACTGACCCACTTTTGTGGCGCAATCAGCTGTTACCGGCAGGGTCGGCCCAGACCTACTTTCTGCGTTCGGTCCGAGAGAGCTAGAGCACACAAAGACGAGAGAGAAAGAGCGAGCGAGGGAGGGAGAGAGAGAGAGAGAGAGTCTCAGGAAGCCGGGCGAAGGGAGACTACAGAGCTATTTTTGTCCCGGACAAAGAACGTTTCTCTCCGGCGCACACACACTAAACTCCGTGACCTGTCTCGCTCTTTGTCTGGGCAGGTTGGAAAGAAAGGCGATACTTTTGTATTATGAATACGGGTCGTCAGAATCGGATTGGCATAGTTGCTAGTTACTTTACAGGCCGCTTTGTTGGAGGGTGGATTGGAGCACAAGAGTGTTAAACTTAAAGAAGCAGGTGTGGGGTTAGGGTTCGGTGGTGTCACTGACTGACTCCGAAGTTGAAAAGGCACACGCTTCGCGGCAGTCGCGGGAGTTCTTGTCCTTGGCTTCCCAAGGACCTTTTTGGTCGTGTTCATTCTCGCTCATAATGAACATCGTATTTTGTGTTGCTGTCCTTTGTGTTGACACTGCACTACGATCATGAGGGTTGGGTGGGTGAGTTATAAATACCTTGTGTTGCTCAGCATACTTCCTGGCCAACCGGGGGGGGGGGGCCATGCGTCCGTCATAGTTTGTGTTGATACTTCCTGGGAAAGGAGAAACCTCTCATTGGTTTCACTCGGTTTTAATGGAGAGGGGTTGTATTATGTAACAGCTTGTGTCGATATATATTATATATATGTATATATATATAATATATATATATATATATATATATATATATATATGTACTCTGTCCGGGGGGGGGGGGGTATGTCGTACATAGTGTTGATGTAATTCGTTCTGTCCAGCGGGGGGTGGGGGGTCCTCTTTGATGTTGATCCATGCATCCGTCATAGTTTGTGTTGATACTTCCTGGGAAAGGAGAAACCTCTCATTGGTTTCACTCGGTTTTAATGGAGAGGGGTTGTATTATGTAACAGCTTGTGTCGATATATATATATATATGTACTTCCTGTCCAGGGGGGGGGGGGGGTGTCGTACATAGTGTTGATGTAATTCGTTCTGTCCAGCGGGGGGTGGGGGGTCCTCTTTGATGTTGATCCATGCATCCGCGTGGCCGCCAAGCGGGCAGGGGCAGGTAAATCTGCAGGAAACGGGCTGTAATCGCATCATGATGTTAGCGGAGCAGTTAGCCTGACCTTCCTGTTCAGTGTCAGTCAGGAAAGCCGAACAAGGTTGGGAAGGCCGATCACTGAGGCGGCTCGGCCCGGTGCGTGGCCAACTCTAGGTTAACCTGCTGGGTTAATGAAGCTCCTTTCGAGGCCGTACACTAATGAAAAACTCCTCAGCCCCTAATGATGACGCCGCCCTGGCGATGACTATCGACAAGAACAGCTGGTGAGTCGGATGCGCACCACTCCCCTTATCACTCCACCTTCCAGCTTCTGACTCACTGCAACCCTGACGGATGGAATTCACTCATCAACATGCACTCAGCCTCTCTCTCCCCCCCCCCCCCCCTCCCCCGAACCACCACCCCACCTCCTCCCTTCTCTACACCCCACCACCCCCACCGCCACCACCACCCTTCAGCGCAGAACATGCACAGCGAAAATGTTACATCATACATGGTACCTGCGCCCTGTGTATATATAATCTATAGATAGAGTAGTAGTGCAGTGCAGTCTCTGGCAGACCAGGCTGCTTGCTTGCTTGCTTGCTTGCTTAACGGCCGTTAGGGAAGCGAGGTCAGATCGTGTGTGTGCGTGTGGTGGTGATTATTCGCCCATTATCACGTGCGCACGCCAGTTGGAAGCGGGTCGTAGAGGGGCAGGTATATATATATATATATAGAATGAGTTTTTAAGAACTCCGTTGAACTTACGCTTGACTGGGCATGCGTAGTAATTTGCAGTGTAGAAATAGAAAGCTTGCCCGAGTTCAGTTGTGTTTAATCAGTCTTCTCCAGTGTGTTTGTGTATCCAAGAACTAGTTCAAATCTTTAATGTTGCCGATTGAAGTACCGCCGCTCCCTCTGTCTCTGTCTCTGTCTCTCTCTCTGTCTCACACACACACACATTTTTATACATTTATGTATAGTATATATGCCACGTAATTTTATTATTTTTAACTGACTGAAACCTAAAGTACAATCGCTGTAAAATATATTTTTTCGAGTTGTCTACCCTCCTTCCCCCTCCCCGCAACACACTTACTTATACTTAAGGACTTTTGTGTGTCAGTATTTGGGGACGGGGGAAGAGAGGGGTGGGGGGGGGGGTGTCCGGGTCGACCTGGAACTTGTACTTGCCGACAGAGGCCTTCACAGTTTTCAGTGGTGCTGGGCTCGGCAGGAAATGCCTGTGACCGAAGTACTTTGCCTGGCTGTGCGTGTACAACCAAGTTTGAATGGAGCACCCATCCTACGTAATTACTCAGCGCCAGTTCGAGTGAAGCCAAGCATATCACGTACAGCTCTGTGTATACAAGTGCGGCGGCGGCAGGGAAGAGAGAGAGAGAGAGAGAGAGAGAGAGAGAGAGAGAGAGAGAGAGAGAGAGAGAGAGAGAGAGTGTGTGTGTGTGTGTAGAGAGAGAGAGAGAGAGAGAGAGAGAGAGAGAGAGAGAGAGAGAGAGAGAGAGAGAGAGAAATGTGGTGAGAGAGAGAGAGAGAGA
>JABMCL010001442.1:310000-315000 GCA_018857735.1 Alviniconcha marisindica
GGAGGCTGAGAGTGAAGTCTGTATTGACCTGTGGGAGCATCAACGGATGGTGTGGGACCCCTCTGGTCCCAGCGGGGAGAGTCGAAAGTTGTAAAAAGAAAGGCTGCACTTTTTGAAGCAAATCCGCAGAGGCTCACGTGCGCGCTGTCACTGACAGCCCGCTTGTTGTGTTGTTGAGAAGGAAGTCAGGAACTTGCGTGTGTGTGTGTGTGTGTGTGTGTGTGTGTGTGTGTGTGTGTGTGTGCAGACGAATGTGTCGTGTGTGTGTGTGCAGACGATGTGTGTGTGTGTGTGTGTGCAGACGAATGTGTCGTGTGTGTGTGTGTGTGTGTGTGTGTGTGTGTGTGTGTGTGTGTGTGCAAACGAATGTGTCGTGTGAGTGTGTGCATCGACTGGGTCGTGTGTACAAACGAGTGTGTGTGTGGTGTGTCTGTCTGTACACAGACGTACAGATGTGTCCGTTCTCATTTCCCTTCCCACCTGAGTTGGGCAGCCACATTCCGTCTTCCGGGGTCGACCGTGGTGTGTGTGTTTTTTTTTTTTTTTTTAAACCAACCGGGACGGTTATATTAGGGCCTGGAGCAGTTGTTATTAAAGAACCCCTGACGTATCGGCCGTGCAAGAGGTGGGCCTGCGACAGGCCGCCGAAGCTCTGTTGAGAGAGCTACTTGAATCACGTGACTGTGGACCGTTAATCAGCAGGTAGGTGGTTGGAGGAACTGTGGGTTGTAATCCCCTTTATTTCCTGCACCGTTTTCCTCCAACTGGGCACAACCACCGCCACACCGAGCAAAACACCACCACACCGAAGGGGGAGGGGGGTAAGATAATTTGGGGAGGGGGAGGAGAGTGCGGTAATTTGATGGGGGGGGGAGATAATTTGAGGTGGAGAGTGGTGGAGGGGAAGAGAATGCGGTAAGTTGAGGGGGGAGAGTACGGTGTTGAGAGGGGGGTTAAATCATTTGAGGTGGGAGGGGTAAGGGGGGGGTTAGAAGAGTACGGTATGTGGGGGAGGGGATAAGATAATTTGAAGCTGGAGAGGGGGAGGGGGAGGAGTACGGTAATTTGATGGGTGGGAGGGTGGCAATTTGATGCTGGAGTGTTGGGGGGGGGGGAGGAAGGCAGTTTGAGGCTAGAGAGGGTGGCGGTGGAGGCGAGTACGGTAATCGAGGCTAGAGAGGGTGGTGGTGGAGGAGAGTACGGTAATTTGAGGCTAGAGAGGGTGGTGGTGGAGGAGAGTACGGTAATTGGGAGAGGGTGGCGGTGGAGGAGAGTACGGTAATTGGAGGCTAGAGAGGGTGGTGGTGGAGGAGAGTACGGTCATTTGAGGCGGGAGAGGGTGGTGGTGGAGGAGAGTACGGTCATTTGAGGCTAGAGAGGGTGGCGGTGGAGGAGAGTACGGTAATCTGAGGCTAGAGAGGGTGGCGGTGGAGGAGAGTACGGTAATCGGAGGCTAGAGAGGGTGGCGGTGGAGGAGAGTACGGTAATCGGAGGCTAGAGAGGGTGGCGGTGGAGGCGAGTACGGTAATCGGAGGCGGGAGAGGGTGGCGGTGGAGGAGCGTACGGTAATTGGGAGAGGGTGGCGGTGGAGGAGAGTACGGTAATTGGAGGCTAGAGAGGGTGGCGGTGGAGGAGAGTACGGTAATTGGAGGCTAGAGAGGGTGGTGGTGGAGGAGAGTACGGTAATTGGGAGAGGGTGGCGGTGGAGGAGAGTACGGTAATTGGAGGCTAGAGAGGGCGGCGGTGGAGGAGAGTACGGTCATTTGAGGCTGGAGAGGGTGGCGGTGGAGGAGCGTACGGTAATTTGAGGCTAGAGAGGGTGGCGGTGGAGGAGCGTACGGTAATCGGAGGCGGGAGAGGGTGGCGGTGGAGGAGCGTACGGTAATTGGAGGCGGGAGAGTGGCGGACATCAGCGCAACGTGGAGAATCCATTTCGCGCAGACATGCCGCGGCCCGTCGGGATTGAGCGAGGGAAGCCGAGGGAGGGGACGGGGCAGAAAGGGGTGGGGTGGGGACACTCGCCGCCCGGCCCGCTGACTGTCTACGGTTTCGCGGCCCGGCTTGTGCCGTTTGTGTTTCCCGATGCAGATATCAAGGGCACTTACTTTCCTCGTTGTCGTAATGTAGACCGGTAATAAGGTACAGACGTGCACGTACACGGGGCGTGCTGGCGATTGGGGCTTGGCAGAGGCTGTTTTGTGGCGTGTTTTTTTTTTTTTTTTTTTTCTCCTGAGGTGTGCATATTATGTAAAGCTTGGTCTGGTTTCCCCGGGGGGGGGGGGGGGGTCTAGTGACGGTGTGCATATTATGTATAATGCTTCGGAATCCGGTTCCTTTTTTTGTTGTTGTTGTTGTTGTTGTTGTCTAGTGATGGTGTGCATATTAATATTATGTATAATGCTTCGGAATCCGGTTCCTCGCTTTTTTGGTTAAAAAAACCGGTTTTTTTTTTACATTTTTTATGTATAATGCTTCGGAATTCACTTTTTTTGTCTAGTGACGGTGTGCATATTATGTATAATGCTTCGGAATTCGGTTCCTCGTGTGTGTGTGTGTGTGTTATTTTTGTTGTTGTCTGGTGTCGGTGTGCATAATTATTATGTATGCCTCGGAGTCCGGTTCCCGACGAAGACAATTGAGACGTCTGGCAGCGTGACGTATTGTTGTTTAAGCCCGTGCAAAGTGTCTGTTGTTGCTCTGGCCACCGACTCAACGTTAGCCCCCTCCCCCCTCCCCCTCCTCCCCCTCCCCCCTCCTTCCTCCCCGGGTTTTCACCGTCTGTCTGTCTGCTTTCCATTCGATACCCCCACCCCCCCCCCAGCCCCCCTTTTTTCTCTCTGATCGGATCACGAGAATAGCCTCTGACAACGAACAAAATGCATCTCTTTCCTCCTCCTTCCCCCCCTCCCTCTCCCCCCCCCCCTCTTCCTCCCTCCTCTCGTCCTGTGCTCCTCTCTTTTCCCTCCCCCTCTCTTCCTCCACTCCTCCTCCTTCTCCCTCTTTTCCCCCCTTTTCCGTCCTCTCTTCCTTCCCTTTCCCCCCCCCTTTCCCCCCTTTTTCTCCCCCCCCGCCTCCACTCCTCTCGTCCTCCACTCCTCCCGTCCTCTACTCCTTCTTCCTTCCCCTCCCCTCTACTCATCCTTCCTTCACCCTCTCTCCCTCCACTCCTCTCGTCTTCTCCCGCTTCCTCCGTTCCTCTCTCTTCCTCTCCTCTCTCTTCCTCTACTTCTCTCTCTTCCTCCGTCCCTCTCTCTTCCTCTTTCTTCCTCTACTTCTCTCTCTTCCTCTACTTCTCTTCTTCCTCTAATTTTCTCTCTTCCTCTTTCTTCCTCTACTTTTCTCTCTTCCTCCTTCTTCCTCTACTTCTCTCTCTTCCTCCCTTCCTCTCTCTTCCTCTACTTTTCTATCTTCCTCTACTTCTCTCTCGCTTCCTCTTTCTTCCCCTACTTCTCGCTCTTCCTCCGTTCCTCTGCCTTCCTCTCAACCCCTTTGTGGGTCTTTGACCACGATGCACAGTCTCATTTTGATCATGAACGAAATACTATGAATCTCAGTATACGTTACCCCCCCCCCCCCCTTTCCCTTTCTCTCCCCACCCCCACCCCAATCAAACACACACCACACACACACACACACACACACACACACCCACACACACACCCCACACACACACACACCAAACCACAACACACACACACACACACACACACACCCCCGTTCAGCTCCACTGGCCACGGTGAACAAAATTAATTCTCATTGATATTCTGATCATGAATGAAGTGCTTGTGTCTGTCTGTCTGTCTGTCTGCCGCCTCCCTCTCACCCACGACGAATAAAGCATACCCCGACCCCACGCTTTTAGGATCCTTTCCACGACGAAGCAAATTCTCATTCTGGCCATGACTGAAACGCTTGTAGTAGTTGTATTCTCTCTCTCTCTCTCTCTCTGTATGTGTCTGTCTGTCCCCCACTCTCTGACCCTGGCGAAGAAAAAAGCCTCCCCCCCCTCTCTCTCTCTCTGTGCAGGCTACGTCTGCTCATTTGTTTGACCTGATTTCCGTTCTTTCCCTTCCCACTTTGTCCAGTTCCGTCTGTCTACATGTATCCAGGTGCCCGTGTGAAGCGCACACAGCGCCACCTACTGTCGTTGCACAGCCGGTGAAGACATACAGACCGTACATGTATATTTCCCCGACTCCGTGTATATATATATATATATATATATATATATATATATATATATATATATATATATATTACTATTACCAAAGATCGCACAGCTAAAGTAGTAGCTATACGATCCTCGCTATTCAGTACTGCGACCAACTCTTCTTCTTCTTCTTCAAGTTCAACGGCATTTTGAAAATTGTGAAACAATAATGACTGCTAGCGCTCTAAAGTGGGTTTCCCCGAAAATGTGCAGGTTTTGTTTTGTCCTAATAATTGATAGCTAGCGTTTTTTTTCTCCAACCTTTTGTGTGTTTGGATTCCCGAAAATTTGCTGGTTGTGTCTTGTCCTAATAATTGATAGTAAGTAAGTAAGTAAACATGGTGCTTAACGTCCACAGAAACCACAAGGCTTATTAAGGGACGGCAATGTAATTTATAGCGTTCTTTTCAACCTTTTGTACGTTTGGATTCCCAGAACATTTGCTGGTTTTGTCTTTGCCCTAATAATTGGTAGCCTTCTTTTCAACCCGCCGTGCGTCGTGTTGGGATTCCGAAAATTCGCACGTTCCAGACGGTGTAATCTTACCGTCTGGTGAACAACCGTGTGCTCGTTTTCTTACAGATCCTGATCTCGACAGTCGGTACTGATAGCGATAGGCCCTACTCGCCTCAGGCGTTTCGGCTACACCCTGTCGGCTTTACCACCTCACCTACCGACCCGTTTGCTTTTACACCCGGCTCGGGAAAAGCGGTCGCGGTCTTGTTGTGACTTGCGAACCCCACACTCAGTCAAACCCCCACACTCTGATCGTGTTGATTTTTTTTTCCTC
>JABMCL010001442.1:322500-332500 GCA_018857735.1 Alviniconcha marisindica
AGATAATGACTTGAGATAATTAACGAGGGTGGAGATAATTAGCGAGGGTGGAGATGATTAGCGAGAGTGGAGATAATTAATGATCGTGGGTCAAATAATTGATGATAGTGGGTCAGGGTCTGACATGATCTGTGGAAACGTCAGCTGTGTAGTATGACGCTCGACAGCAATGTCACAGGTTTGGGTGCCGTTACAACGGACACAGTTGTGCACCAACACTAGAGGAAATAAGTAGTTTGTTGTCGTCTCTGGACTGCGCCGTGAGTACGACGACTGCGTTAGCTGCGGTTACTAGTGTTAGTCGCTGCCTGAAACAGATAGTCTATACAAGTTGTACTAAGTTGTTGCTAGGGACCTTGCAAAACTAGGTCATCACACACTCGTTGAAATCACCTTCTTTGAAATCATTGAACTCTCTCCTCTTCAAGCTGTGTGTGTGTGTGTGTGTGTGTGTGAGTGTGAGTGAGTGACTGTGTGTGTTTTGTTGGCTCGGTTTAGGATGCTGACCCAGTGCTGCCTTTGTGAGGAAAAGGTCTGAAACGTAACAAAGTTGGACAGCCAGAGAGTTCTGAAACAAGACCTCTTGTGTGTTTTGATCTCGCCTTTGAGTGAAACAGTTCCGGAATGTTGGTCTGACTGACAGTGACCCTTTCACAGACAGTCGTCCAACGCTTCCTTTTTCCCCCCTTTCTACTTCTCTCCCCACTCTCAACAGCCAGGGTTTAGTTCCAGAGAAATTGGACGACGACCGTGGGGGGGGGGGGGGGGGGGGGGGCACCCGAAGCTCCTAAAAGATTCCCGCTGTCCTAACACACACACACACACACCCTCCAACTTTTTTTTGGGGGGGGGGGGGGGGGGGGCCTCAGGGTCGTAAAACGATTTCAGTGAGCACCTTTCCTTTCTAGGCCTGGGGAAACAGCCTGCGTCTCTCCCCCTCCCTCCACCCCCCCCCCCACCCCCTCCCCCCCCCCCTCCTCCCGTAAAGTGCTGTTCCTGCTACTGTAGCGGTCTGTGCATGCCAGTTGATCCGCGGGCCAGAACAGCCTGGATGTTAACAACAACTACCGAGCTCGTGTCGCGCGCTGAGGAGTGAGTGGATGGAGGCAGCGCTAGACACGCGGGGCCCTGCTTCGGGAATGACGCCAGCAGTGACGACGTGCTTTGGCCCTGTGACGACAGTTAGCCCGGATATAAATAACCCTCAGGCAGGTTCGTGGATTTTCTGAGCCCCAGCCTGTAATGTAAGTAAGTAAGTAAGTAAGTAAGTAAGTAAGTAAGAATACGTTAAGCACCATGTTCACTTACTTACTTACAGACTGGGCTCCGAATATCAACGAACTTGCCTTTGAATATTTGAGACAGTTCCTGAGAAGAAGAAAAAAAAACTAAACTTTTAATCATCCCGCAAGGGGCAGTTTTGTTGTGGTCACTGACGGCGGGCTGGTAAAATAATAATACATAAAGTTAAGAGAGCAGTACAACGAACGCAGCAGCAGCACCGACAAGGCGTAGGACAAAGGGCTGGTTACGATGACCCTTTCACAGACTTCCTTTTTTGGTTTTTTATCGCCTTTTTATTTAAACGGTTCCTGAATTTTGGGCGTGACGATTGAAAATCTTTTTGGTTTTTCTTTTCCTTTTTAAACGTTGCTGAATGTTGGTCTGACTGACGATGACCCTTCCACAGACAAGTCTTTTTGGGTTTAATACATGCCTGAGACTTGAAAACAGCCGACCTGGAAAAGTTGGTCTGACTTTACATGACCCTTTCACAGACAAGTCTCGCGTGTTTTGTGTTTTTGATCTTGTCCTTTTTGAAACAGGGTTTTTGAATGTTGGTCTGACTGACAATGACCCTTTTTTTCCCCAGACAAGTCTTGTTTTTGTTTTGATCTTGTCCTTTGAAACAGTTCTGAATGTTGGTCTGACTGACAGGGGACCCTTCCACAGACAAGTCTTGTTTTGTTTTTGATCTTGTCCTTTTTGAAACAGGGTTTCCCGAATGTTGGCCTGACTGACAGGGGACCCTTCCACAGACAAGTCTTTTTTTTGTGTTTTTATCCTTTTCCTGTTTACTTTAAACAGGGTTTTTGAATGTTGGTCTGACTGACGATGACCCTTCCACAGGGCAAGTCTTGTTTTTGTTTTTTATCTTGTCCTTTTTGAAACAGGGTTTCCCGAATGTTGGTCTGACTGACGGGGTTCCCCAGACAAGTCTTTTTTTTGTGTTTTGATCTTGTCCTTTGAAACAGTTCTGAATGTTGGTCTGACTGACAATGACCCTTTTTTTCCCCAGACAAGTCTTTGTTTTTGTTTTTATCCTTTTCCTGTTTACTGAAACAGTTCTTAAATGTTGGTCTGACTGACAGTGACCCTTTCACAGACAAGTCTTGTGTGTTTTGTGTTTTGATCTTGTCCTTTGAAACAGTTCTGAATGTTGGTCCGACTGACAGTGACCCTTTCACAGACAAGTCTTGTGTGCTTTGTGTTTTGATCTTGTCCTTTGATTGAAACGGTTCTTGAATGTTGGTCTGACTGACAATGACCCTTTCACAGACAAGTCTTGTGTGTTTTGATCATGTCCTTTGATTGAAACGGTTCCTGAATCTGACTGACGATGTCCTTTCGTTTATAACCCAGTATCGAGGGGGGGGGGGGGGGGGAGTCCTGTTTTGAATGAGAGATTCATTGACTGGTTGATTGAGCTTTAATGAGAAGAGAGTGTACTCTTACATATATATACCTATATGTATGTATGTATGTATCTATCTATCTATCTATCTATCTATGTGCCTGTTGCTGAATCAGCAGCAGACAACACATGGTGATGCGGACGATACTATAGAGATTTATACGAAATGGTAGCAGCCTGTTCTCGACACGCACAAAGTCTCGTTGGGTGATTGCTAAGATTGCGTAGTTGCACACGTGGCATCGTCGTACGGAGGGGTTGAACAGTCGGAGGGATTTGATCAGTTCTGAGGTGACCCGGTGTGGTTGGCGGGGCGTTAAAATCCAAACAGCTAACAAATCGGAGAGAGAGAGAGAGAGAGAGAGAGAGAGAGAGAGAGAGCGAGAGAGAGAGAAAATGGAACTCGAACGAAATTTTATTTTCCAAGGATTGTAGTTTAGGTTCATTTAGACCTGTCTAACAACTAGTCCTTGCTAAACTACCGAAAAAGAGAGAGAGAGAGAGAGAGGAGGAGAGGAGATGAGGAGAGAGGAGAGAGAGAGAGAGAGAGAGAGAGGGAGAGAGAGAGAGAGAGAGAAGTGTGTGTGTGTGTGTGTCAGAGAGAGAGAGAGAGAGAGAGAGAGGGGGGAGAGAGAGAATCGTGGGGTGTGTGTCAGAAGAGAGAGAGAGAGGAGAGAGAGAGAGAGAGAGAGAGAGAGAGAGAGAGAGAGAGAGAGTGTGTCAGAGAGAGAGAGAGAGAGGGAGAGTGTGTGTGAGAGAGAGAGAGAGAGTGTGTGTGTGTGTGTGTGTGTGTGTGAGAGAGAGAGAGAGAGAGTGTGTGAGAGAGAGAGAGAGAGAGAGAGATGTGAGAGAGAGAGAGAGAGAGAGACACACACACACACACACACACACACACACACACACACACACACACACGCAAGGAAAGGCCCCGTGTCCAGCTGGCGGCCTTGTTGCTCTGGGTCACGATCAAAGCACCGGGCCACCACCACCACAGCAGCACTGTGCACCACAGCCAAGCAGTCCCCGCTGCCCGGCACCCCGACAGTACAGCGGAGTCGATGCCCACAGAGCCATTTCCACTCGGTGGGCAGACGGAAGCCGCCGGACAGCAGTGACCCGAGGTGAAGGGGTCAGGGCAGGAGGCGTGGGGTCAGCCGCTGGCCATCAACGTGGGGGGAGGGACGGAGGGGGGGGGGGGCGGGAGGGAGAAAAAAGAAAGAGAGAGAGAGAGGTCAGGATCGTCTAGTCTTTAAAAAAACCCAGCTGATGTGGGCTTGCCCAGCCTGCGCTCCCGCCCCCCCCCCTCCTTCCCTCCCTTCCTCCCCCCCCCCCCCCCCCCCCCCACTTTTTCTTGATGCTGCCGTCACTTGTTGGGACTGAGGGGGCGGCGGGGGAAAAATTCTAGCTGGAGGGGTTTTCGGGTCTGTGGGGCAAGGTGGGGGGGGGGGGGGGGGTTTTTGGGAAGGGATGGGAAAAGCGGGGGGGGGGGGGGTCATCTGGTTGCGGAATGTTATGCTGCAGTGGCTGAATCTGGTCCTCGGTCAGCCAGTCCCTGCGCCCTCCTTTGGCTTAAGGGTTTGCTTTTTTGTGGTGTCACCCTGGTTTGGGGTTCGTGGTTTTTTGTCACCCCGGGGTTTTTTTGTGGTTTTGGGGGTGTGGTGGGTTGGGGTTGTTTTTGTGGTTTGGTTTTTGTGTGGTTGTTTTGTGACCCTGTTTTTCCCCCGGGGGTTTGGTGTCAGGTTTGGTGTTTTTTCCCCTGGTTTGTCACCCTGGGGTTTTTTTCGGGGGGGTTGTCCCCCGGGGTTTTTCGGTTGGCACCCGTTTTTTTGGTTTTGTGGTGTGTGGGTGTGTTGTGTGGTGTTGCCCTGGTTTTGTTTCTTTGTGGGAACCCCGGTTTTGTTGTCATGGGGTGTGGGTACCCTTTTTTGGGGTGTGCGTGATGTGTCACCCTTGATGCCTGTGTCTACGTGATGTGTGTGTGCCACCCTGGTCTCTGTGTGTGTCACCCTGATGTCTGTGTCTACGTGGTGTGTGTGTGTCACCCTGGTCTCTGTGTGTGTCACCTTGACGTGTGTGTGCATGGTGTGTGTCACACTGATGCCTGTGTCTACGTTGTGTGTGTGTGTGTCACCCTGATGTCTGTGTCTACGTGGTGTGTGTGTCACCCTGGTCTCTGTGTATGTCACCTTGATGCCTGTGTCTACGTGGTGTGTATCACCCTGCTGTCTGTGTCTACCTGGTGTGTGTCACCCTGGTCTTTGTGTGTGTGTGTGCGTGCGTGCGTGCGTGTGCGCGTGCGTGCGTGCGATCCGTCACCCTGATGTGTGTGTGTGCGTGGTTCTTGCGGGTGGACGGGACTTGTAAACGCTAACGCGATCGGAACTGGGCCACTGGCGCCAGAACACCTCCTCCAGACTGCTGGCTGCCTCGAAGTGGGCTGCCTGCCTACGGTTACCTGTACGCACCTGTCCCTCTGCCTTAACACGCTTGGGTGACGGTCAGTCGTGTCCACGTTTTGCTCACGTCAGCCCCGGTCTGTCATTCGGTCGGTCGGTTGTCGGTTGAAACTACTGGTAGCCGTCTGCCTAGATTGTATCGTATTAAGACTGACACGTAGTTTTCCGGGCCACTCCTTCGTCCCGACGTAACCGAGGTGCTTGACTGGGCGTTAAACCCCCCCCCACTGTGTGCGTGGTGAAACGGTTTGGCCTAGCGGCAAGGCGTTAGGCTGGTAAGCGGGAAGGACCTCGGTTCGATACCGCTTCGGCTCTCCTTTCTCTTCGAAAAAGGTTGTGGGTTTGTGGACGCTGTCTTGTGACTTTGTCCGTCACTTCCACTGAAACATTAAAAATGGCTCTCATCGCTGCCCATCTTAATGCAGAAGTCATTCTGGTGGTGACAGCGTAGCGATAGGTATATAATCTCCCCCCCCCCCCTCCCCCACCTCCATACCCCCTTCCCCCCCCCTTCTCCCCGTCCCTAATAAGCCGTACGGTTTCTGTGCGTTAAGCGCCATGTTTACTTACTTACTTACTTACTTACTTACTTACGTGTGTGTGTGTGTGTGTCTCTCTCTCTCTCTTGAAGAGAAAAGAGAGCCAAAGCGGTGTCGAACCGAGGTCCTTCTGCTTACTAGCCTAATGCCTGACCGCTGGGCCACACCGGCTCACAACATGATGATGATGTGGGGCTTCATGTCCTCGGATGTCGGGTTGACATATTAGGGACACACTGTAACCTATTAAGTAAGTAAACATGGTGCTGAACGTCCACAGAAACCATGAGGCTTATTAGGGACGGCGGGAGGGGGGGGGGGGTATGCAGGTGAGGGAAGAGGGAGATTATAAAAATTTTTTATATACCTATCGCTACACTGTCACCATCGGAATGATTCCTGCATTAAGACGGGCAGCTATGAGAGCCATTTTAATGTTCCAGTAGGAAGTGATGGACAAAGTCACAAGACGGCGTCCACAAACCCACAACCTTTCTGAAGAGAAAGGGGAGCCGAAGCGGTATCGAACCGAGGTCCTTCCCGCTTACCAACCTAACGCCTTACCGCTAGGCCAAACCGGCTCACACCCTCTGCATTGAGGTAGGTGGTGCTGCTTAATGTCCTCTGATGTCGGCTGACATATTTAGGGACAAGCTGTGACCAATGCCGAAGCATGGTTCAGTATAGCTTTACGTCCACGGAAACCAGAAGGCTCGTTAGGACGGACAGCCCAGGACGGCCACCTCGACTCTCACCACACAGCTCCTGAACTTACTGAGCTGGGTCACGGGGTCGACTCCGTGCCTGACCCTTCGCGTGAGGGTGCCGGAGACGTGACGGCGAGAGAGAGAGGGGGGACAGAATGAAGCTGCTCAGTGGCGGTTGTGTTGACCAAAGACGAGCACTTGCCGCTCTCCATCGCCGCTGGTGGCGACCGCTCTGTGACGTCACGGACTTGGGTGAAAAGGGAAACCTGGCTGTACTACTACTACTCACTCCACTTCTGCAGACTTCTTTTGGGAGGGGTGGGGGGCTGGCTTTGGCGGCCCGGCGTTGGCAAGTACTGCAGCATTCAATAAGTCAGTCACCAAGTGTTGTGTGTCGCGACTATTACGCAACATCAATCCTCTCTCTCTCCCCCCCCCCCCCCCCCCCCCCACTCTCTGTCTCTACTCTCCCCTCTGTCTCTCTCCTCTGTCTCTGTCGCCTCTCTCTCTCTCTCTCTCTCTCTCACACACACAACACACCCAATCACTCTCTCTCTCTCTCTCTCTCCCCAATCACTCTCTCTCTCTCTCTCTCTCTCACACACACACACACACACACACACACACACACACACACACACACACACACACACACACACAACACACACACACACACACCACACTCTCTCCTCCTTCCCCTCTCTCCATGTTCCTCTCCCTCTCTCTCTCTCCCCCCCCTCCCTCCCTCCTTCTCTCTCTCTCTCCCTCCTCCCTTTGTCTGTCTGTCTGTCTCTCCCACACACACATCTCTTCTCTTCCACTCTCTCTCTCACTCTCCATCTCTCTCTCTCTCCTCTCTCTCCCCTCTCCCTCCTCTCCTCCTCCTCTGTCTGTCTGTCTTCCTCTCTCTCTCGTTCTTCTCCTCTCTCTTTCTTTCCCCCCTCTTCTCTCTCCCCCCTCTGTCTGTCTGTCTGTCTGTCGTCTCTCCCTCTCTCTCGCAGTAGTACTTTTCCAAATCATGTATTTTTTTAATGCAAAACATTTGAGATTTGTATTTTGCTCCCGTTTTCTTGTTCTTTTTCCTGCCATTTTTGGTACAAGGTCCAAACACATGTATATGGAAGGTTAAAAAGAACGCTGTTTGATCATGACAAAACACAACGTGCGAATTTTCGGTGTCTGTGTAACGCTACAAAACAACACTTTTAAAACAACAGTTAACCTTTCGTGTGTTTCAAGCTTGTTTTTAGAACGCTAGCAGTCATTCTTGTTTCAGATTTTTTGTTCTTTCTCTCTCTGTCTCTCTGTCTCTCTCTCTCCTCTCACACACACACACACACACACACTCTCCCCCCCTCCCTCCCCCCCCCCCCCCTGTGCCTGCCCCTTTCTTTTCTTCTCTTCTCCCCTCTCTCTCCCTCCCGGCCCCTTCTCTCTCTCTCTCCCCCTCCCTCTCTGTCTGTCTGTCTCTCTCTCTCCCACTCTCTCTCTCCCCCCTCCCACTCTGTCTGTCTGTCTCCCCCCTCCCTCTCTCTCTGTCTGTCTCTCTCTGTCTGCTCTCTCTCTCTCTCTGCTCTGGGTTCACACGATTTTTTATAACGTATACTCTAATTTCAATCAGTCATTAGTACTCAGTCGTTATCTTCGAACTCTTAACAACATAAGCGTGCGGAGAGTACTTACTAGATTCCGAACTGGAATGTCTGCATTAAAATGTCATTACCTACAGTATAGATCCTTTGCTCGCGACGAGATATAAATTGTCCATTCTGTAATCGCCAGAAACAGAAGTACTTTTTTTAAAATTAAATATGTCAAAGTATAAGCTTGAGGGGTGAACTTATTCCACCAAAGTACCATAGACAACCCTCCATGTTTAAATTTTCCTTATTATTAGCTAGCACGAACGCACCCCACCATAGAGAAATTATCCACCTTCGTTTTTTTAAAGCTTTAAGCACTAGAAAACTGAAATTTAAGTCCGTCATTGGATCCAGAGAATTCGAATTGCCTGAATGTTCACTCCTGTTGTAATGGGCCGGAGGCCTGACAATAAAATAATCTTGTCTTTTTGTCTCTCTCTCTCTCCTTCCCTCTCCCTCTCTCTCTCTCTCTCCCCTCTCTCTCTCTCTCTCCTCTCCATTTTGATAACTTTTTTGCAGCAATCAAACAAATTTGAAGTATAGATTTCCGCCGAGGCGGAGAGGGAGGGGGGGGGGGGGGGGGGGGGGGGGGGGGGGGGCGATTTCATGTATATATATATGTAAATCATACAGACAGACGTGCATCTGCGCAAAGCGCTCGACTCGAGCGCAGTTGCGCGCTGACTCCAGTCAGAAGCAAGTCCCTAGGGAAAAAGGTCGGCTGTTTCCGGCCTGGCGACAGTTGGTTGATTGCGCCGTCTTGTCTGGACACGTCTCGTCCAGCTCCCGCGTGCAGCTGTGCACGCCACGCCCACGCTGACGCTGGTCCCGTTGACTGACGCAGTTCCACGTGGCACCAGTCACGTAACCGCAGACGGCGCCGTGCAGTGTAAGTGCACCACTTCGGCGGACGTTCAGAAAACTGACGCGCTATAAAAAGCTCCTCACTCCTTTAGGATGTACATGGTTCAGGAGCTGTGTGAGAGTCGAGGTGGCCGTCCTGGGCTGTCCGTCCTAACGAGCCTTCTGGTTTCCGTGGACGTAAAGATTTATTGCACCGTGCTTCGGCATTGGTCACAACTTGTCCCTAATATGTCAACTGACGTCTGAGGACATAATCATCACTTCATCATCATTAGGATGTACACCCGTCCCTAATAAGCCGTACGGTTTCTGTGGACGTTAAGCACCATGTTTACTTAGGATGTACAAAGTTCCAGGCGAGATCAAGAGAGCTTAGAGGAGGGAGGTGGAGCTGGACCTTCAAGTTAGCCCAGAAGAGATCATGAGCAGGGAGGTGGAGCTGGGCTGCGAAAGTTGGACTTCTATCTCTTCGAGTTGTTCCTCAACGGCAGTGCCCGTCCTGGGTCGAGGTGACCGTCCCGGGCTGTCCGTCCTAACGAGCCTTCTGGTTTCCGTGGACGTAAAGCTATATTGAACCATGCTTCGGCATTGGTCACAGCTTGGCCCTAATACGTCAACTGACATCTGAGGACATTATAAGCATCACTTCATCAACAGCAACTTCATAGTTCAGGAGCTGTGTGAGAGTCGAGGTGGCCGTCCCGGGCTGTCCGTCCTGACGAGCCTTCTGGTTTCCGTGGACGTAAAGCTATACTGAACCATGCTTCGGCATTGGTCACAGCTTGGCCCTAATACGTCAGCTGACATCTGAGGACATTAAGCATCACTTCATCATCATTAGGAGGTTCGAGAGCCGCTTTGGCCCAGCGGTAAGGCGTTAGGCTGGTAAGCGGAAGGACCTCGGTTCGATACCGCTTCGGCTGTCCTTTCTCTTGTGGTTTGTGGACACCGTCTTGTGACTTTGTCCATCACTTCCTACTGGAACATTAAAATGGCTCTTATCGCTGCCCATCTTAATGCAGGAATCATTCTGGTGGTGACAGTGTAGCGATAGGTATATAATCTCCCTTCCCCCCCCCCCCCCTCCAAACCCCTT
>JABMCL010001442.1:337500-340000 GCA_018857735.1 Alviniconcha marisindica
CCTTTTCCTCGTCTTCCCTCCCTGCCCCTGCCCCTCTCCCTGCCCCTCTCCCTTCCCTCTCCCTGCCCCCTCTCCCTCCCTTCCCCCCCCCTCCCTCTCCCTGTCCCGCCCCTGTCCCTCTCCTTGCCCCTTCCTTCCCCCTCTCCCTCTCCTGCCCCTTGTTCCCGCCCTGCCCCTCTCCCCTGCCCCTTCCTTTTCCCCCTCTCCCTCTCCTCCCCTGTCCCTCTCCCTGCCCCTTTCCTTTGTCCCCTCCCCTGCCCTCCCCCTGCCCCTGTCCCTCTCCCTGCCCCTCTCCTTGCCCCTGTCCCTCTCCCTGCCCCTCTCCCTGCCCCTGGCCCTCTCCCTGTCCCTCTCCCTGTCCCTCTCCCGGTCTTCAGCGTTATTTACTTTATGTTTTAGACAGGTGTGTAGTTTCTCTCGCCTCTTCCCTCCTCTTCCCTCCCTGCCGGATTTGTCTTGTCCTTATACGTAATACTCGTACAGATGCGCGTCACTTTCTCTAGCTCTGTCTGTCTGTCGCCCTGATATAAGCGCAATAGTTGACTGAGCGTAAAACACCAAGTTACTTTCTGTCTGTCTTTGTCTGTCTGTCTCTCTCTCTGTCTCTGAGTCGGCCTTTGTGCTAATATCTTCACCGTTGAGAAATAAAGTTTAATCAGTCAGTCAATCTCTCTCTCTAGCTCTCTCGGTCTCTGTCTGTCTGTCTCTCTCTCTCTCTCTGTCCTGATGATGCCTGTAATTTTATATTTACTCATCAGTAGCTTAGCAAGGACTAGTTGTTAGGTTTTTGAGTGAACCTAAACTACAATCCTTGTAAAATAAAGTTTTCGAGTTCTGTGTGTGTGTGTGTGTGTGTGTCTCGTGTGTGTGTGCATATCACTCGCATTCGGTCTCTTCTCAGCCAAGTGCGCGCCGATAGATCTAGATCTGTCAGAGATAGCGTCGAAACATTCTGTTGAGCAGGTGTACAGCTCAGGCACCGTCAGTCTCCATCGCCTCCCTCGGCTCCTCTCCTTCGGTTTTAGACAGACAGGCGCAGCGTACCCGAACCTTTCACACAGACCGGTACAGTACAGCCTACTTCACTCTTTCACACAGACACGCGCACTGTACTTATTGACCCTGTTCTCTTTCAGGCAGACCAGTACAGTGTACCGGACTCCTTTTTTTTCTCTCTCCACACAGACAGGTGCAGTGTGCTTGACGTTCACACAGGCGGGTAGAGTGTTCACACAGACATGTACAGTGTATTCGACGTTCACACAGACAGGTGCAGTGTACTTGACTCTTTCACACAGGCCGGTGCAGTGTACTCGACGTTCACACAGACAGGTACAGTGTACTTGACTCTTTCACACAGACAGGTGCAGTGTACTCGACGTTCACACAGACGAGTAGAGTGTTCACACAGACAGGTACAGTGTACTTGACGTTCACACAGACAGGCGGTAGAGTGTTCACACAGACATGTACAGTGTATTCGACGTTCACACAGACAGGTGCAGTGTACTTGACTCTTTCACACAGGCCGGTGCAGTGTACTCGACGTTCACACAGACAGGTACAGTGTACTTGACTCTTTCACACGGGCCGGTGCGGTGTACTTGACGTTCACACAGACAGGTACAGTGTACTTGACTCTTTCACACAGGCCGGTGCAGTGTACTTGACGTTCACACAGACCAGTCCAAAAATCCCAGTCAACGGCCAAGTGAATGACAGACAGACTGGTAGGCATGAAGACAGACGGACTGGCACACAGACTGGCAGACAGACAGACAAACTGGCAGGCATGCAGACAGACAGACTGGCAGATAGACTGGCATGCAGACAGACAGACTGGCAGGCAGGCAGACAAACGGACTGGCAGATAGATTGGCATGCAGACAGACAAACTGGCAGGCATGCAGACGGATTGGAACGCAGACAGACAAACTGGCATTCATTCGGACAGACAGACCGACTGGCAGGCAGCTAAACTCTGCTGACGCCAGACGCGATTCATCGATCTGGGGGCCTGACCCGTGCCGACTGTAGTCAGTGCATTGCTCCGTCACACGCACACCTCCAATCACTTCTGGTCGCCACGCCTGATTGAGTGTGTTCGCGGAGCTTACCTGCTGACCCCGACCCTCCCTCCCTCCCTGTCGCCTCGGACCGGGGTGGGGGGGGGGGGGGGGGGGGGGGGGGGGGGGGGGGGTGGACCTGGGACAGTGTAAGCGACTGAGCGAGCGAGCTTTGTGTGGTTGTGGGGAGTAGGGACAGTCACCCAGAGCACTGAGTGCGTTTGTCTTTATTCGTGTTTTCTCTCTCTCTCTCTCTCTCTCTCTCTTTGTAGCCGGGTATTTATTTATTTTTTGGGGGGGGGGGGGGGGGGTGGAGGGGGTACCCGGGGTATTTTTGTCTTGCAGAGTTGTAGTTTTTTTTGGGGGGGGTGGGGTGGGGTGGGTGGGTAGTGGGGTAGATCTGTACTGCTGTGGAGGAGGTGGCGTGGCATTTT
>JABMCL010001442.1:342500-375000 GCA_018857735.1 Alviniconcha marisindica
CGCTGAAAAAAGGAGACTTATGGTAACTGAATGAGACTGGGACATAAAAGAAGTGTATCAGACCCATTGTGTGTGAAACGTGGACGCAAAGAAGTGTGTCAGACCCACCGTTTATGGTTTTGTGGGTTCCGGTTTCACCGTGAGATGTGGATATGATATAAACAAAAATGTGTACCAGACCCATTGATTGATGATCGCTTATATATAGCGCTATTCTCCGCTCTCTTGAGCAGACTCACTGCGCTCGCATGTAATTCTACATGAGTGACTAGCTTTTTATAGCGCGTTTTGTTTTGAATATCCACCGAAGTGGTGTACTTCCAGCACTGGCATGGCTGGTGCCACATGAAACTGCTGCCGTCTCGGCGCAAGGTCTGCGTACACCCATACAACCATGCTCCATGTCACTTCACGCAAAGCCACATACGTAAGGTGTGTGCGTGTTTAGCTGTAACCTGCCACCTGCACTTTTGGCAGAATGACCGGGATCTTTTACGTGCTGCTGCGGTAACACGGGGGTGGAACGGATACCGAAATAAGAGTCAGCACAGAAAGTCGACCCTGGAGAAGAAAATTCTCCCGCCGCTCCTGCAGGGATTCGAACCCGCGACCTTTCAACCACGAGTCCGGCGCTCTAACCACTGAGCTATCCCCGCCCCATTGTGTACTGATACCATGCTTATGGTTTCGTGGGTTCAGAGTTACGGAAGCACATTGGGACGTGGACATTAAAACAACCAACCAACCAACCAACCAACCAACCAACCAAACACAAAAATGTACCAGACCCAGTGAGTGTAAGATGTGGACATACAAAAGTGTAAGATGTGGACATACAAAAGTGTAAGATGTGGACCTACAAAAGTGTAAGATGTGGACATACAAAAGTGTAAGATGTGGACATACAAAAGTGTAAGATGTGGACATACAAAAGTGTAAGATGTGGACATACAAAAGTGTATCAGACCCACTGTGTAACACTAACAGTAACAGTTCCGTGTTAAAGGTTTCGTGGGTTCAGAGTTACGAGCGCACTGTGAGACGTGACGTGGGCGTAATGAAAAGTGTACGAGATCCGACCGTGCTTAAAGAGTTCCGTGTGTTCAAAGCTACGGTTACACAGTGAGACATGGATATATAGAAAAGTGTACCAGACCCATGGCATCGTGTACCAGTACGACATACAAAAGCGTACCAGACCCATTGTGTACCAGTACGACATACAAAAGTGTACCAGGCCCTGTGTGTACCAGTACGACATACAAAAGTGTACCAGACCCATCGTGTACCAGTACGACATACAAAAGTGTACCAGACCCATTGTGTACCAGTACCGTGTCCAGGGCTTTGGTTACACTTACACACTGAGACTTGCACACAACGTGTACCAAATTCGCTGTGTAACAATCCCATACTTTGGGTTTCGCTAGGGTTGGACGCTGCAGGTACTAGACCCATTGTGTAGCGGTAGGGATTCGTTAGGGTTACAAATTGCGACTTGGGTGTAGCGGGTACCAGACCCATTGTGTAGCGGTAGGGATTCGTTAGGGTTACAAATTGCGACTTGGGTGTAGCGGGTACCAGACCCATTGTGTAGCGGTAGGGATTCGTTAGGGTTACAAATTGCGACTTGGGTGTAGCGGGTACCAGACCCATTGTGTAGCGGTAGGGATTCGTTAGGGTTACAAATTGCGACTTGGGTGTAGCGGGTACCAGACCCAAATGTTGTGTAGCGGTAGGGATTCGTTAGGGTTACAAATTGCGACTTGGGTGTAGCGGGTACCAGACCCATTGTGTAGCGGTCTTACTTAGGGTTTCGTTAGGGTTGCGGTAGGGATTCGTTAGGGTTACAAATTGCGACTTGGGCGTAGCGGGTACCAGACCCATTGTGTAGCGGTCTCATACTTAGGGTTTCGTTAGGGTTACCAATTGCGACTTGGGTGTAGCGGGTACCAGACCCATTGTGTAGCGGTCTCATACTTAGGGTTTCGTTAGGGTTACCATTTGCGACTTGGATGTAGCGAGTACCAGACCCATTGTGTAGCGGTCTCATACGTAGTGTTTCGTTAGGGTTACCAATTGCGACTTGGATGTAGCGGGTACCAGACCCATTGTGTATCGGTAGGGATTCGTTAGGGTTACAAATTGCGACTTGGATGTAGCGGGTACCAGACCCATTGTGTAGCGGTCTCATACTTAGGGTTTCGTTAGGGTTACCAATTGCGACTTGGGTGTAGCGGGTACCAGACCCATTGTGTAGCGGTCTCATACTTAGGGTTTCGTTAGGGTTACCATTTGCGACTTGGATGTAGCGGGCTCATACTTAGTTTTTCGTTAGGGTTACCAATTGCGACTTGACTGTAGCGGGTACCAGACCCATTGTGTGGCGGTCTCATACTTAGGGTTTCGTTAGGGTTACCAATTGCGACTTGGGTGTAGTGGGTACCAGACCCATTGTGTAGCGGTCTCATACTTAGGGTTTCGTTAGGGTTACCAATTGCGACTTGGGTGTAGCGGGTACCAGACCCATTGTGTAGCGGGCTCATACTTAGGGTTTCGTTAGGGTTACCATTTGCGACTTGGATGTAGCGAGTACCAGACCCATTGTGTAGCGGTCTCATACGTAGTGTTTCGTTAGGGTTACCAATTGCGACTTGGGTGTAGCGGGTACCAGACCCATTGTGCAGCGGTCTCATACTTAGTTTTTCGTTAGGGTTACCAATTGCGACTTGGGTGTAGCGGGTACCAGACCCATTGTGCAGCGGTCTCATACTTAGTTTTTCGTTAGGGTTACCAATTGCGACTTGGGTGTAGCGGGTACCAGACCCATTGTGTATCATTCCCATGCAGCCCTGCTCAGAGCTCAGGAGCTGTGTGAAAGTCGAGGTGGACGTCCTGGGCTCCCGTCCCTAATAAGCCTGCGGTTTCTATGGACGCAAAGCGACACTCAACCAACTAGTCCACTACAGAGCTCGGAAGCTGTGTGCAAGTCGAGGTGGCCGTCCTGGGCTCTCCCCGTCCCAAATAAACCTACGGTTTCTGTGGACGTAAAGCGACGCTTCACCAAAAGCAGCCCTGGGGTTTAGGATTGGGGTTTACGGTTATACAACGGGTCCAGTACGCCACGGGACTAGTACACCTAGGATTTGAGGATGTACCTTCGGTGGAGTTTACGTAAAGTACCTTGTATTTACTTGCCTGCCAGGTGGGATGTCACCGCGAGCGATTCAGGTCTTTGTTGTTGCGTTGTTGTGACGTCTTTGGAGCGCTAATTACCTCCCTCTGTTTGTTGATTCAGCTTGTTAGTGTTTGCCCGCTGTAGGCAGCGCTTAAGCTAAGCGTATTGACACCGCTTTCTAGTGAGCCGGTTTGGCCCAGCGGTAAGGCGTTAGGCTGGTAAGCGGGAGGACCTCGGTTCGATACCGCTTCGGCTCTCCTTTCTCTTCCGAAAGGTTGTGGTTTGTGGACACTTGTCTTGCGACTTTGTCCATCACTTCCTACCGAAACATTCAAATGGTTCTCGTCGCTGCCCATCTTAATGCAGAAATCATTCTGGTGGTGACAGTGTAGCGATAGGTATATATATATATATATATATATATATATATATATATATATATATATATATATATAATCTCCCTCCCCCCCCACCCCCCCCCCCCCCATCCCTAATAAGCCTTATGGTTTCTGTGGACGTTAAGCACCATGTTTACTTACTTCACCGCTTTCAGCCACGTCCTTCTGGCCAGCGACAGCCTCATGGGTGCAGAGTTCAGTGTTGCTTTACGTCCACAGAGACCATAAGGACTATTAGGGACGGGGGGAGCCCAGGACGGCCACCTCGACTTGCACACAGCTCCTGAGCTCTGAGATACTACAGTTCAGTGTCGCTTTACGTCCACAGAGACCATAAGGACTATTAGGGACGGGGGGAGCCCAGGACGGCCACCTCGACTTTCACACAGCTCCTGAACTCTAATTGTGCCGGAAAGTTCAGTGTTGCTTTACGTACACATGATGAGGAAGTGATGCTTAATGTCCTCAGATGTCAGTTGACATATTTAGGGACAAGCTGTGACCAATGCCGAAGCACGGTGCAATAAAGCTTTACGTCCACGGAAACCAGAAGGCTCGTTAGGACGGACAGTCCAGGACGTCCACCTCGACTCTCACACAGCTCCTGAACCATGTTACGTCCACAGAGACCATAAGGACTATTAGGGACGGGGGGAGCCCAGGACGGCCACCTCGACTTTCACACAGCTCCTGAGCTCTGAGATACTCCAGTTCAGTGTCGCTTTACGTCCACAGAGACCATAGTGATTATTAGGGACGGGGAGACCAGGACGGCCACCTCGACTTTCACACAGCTCCTGAGCTCTGACGATACTACAGTTCAGTGTCGCTTTACGTCCACAGAGACCATAGGACTATTAGGGACGGGGAGACCAGGACGGCCACCTCCACTTTCACACAGCTCCTGGGCTCTGACATACTACAGTTCAGTGTCGCTTTACGTCCACGAGACCATAAGGGGACATTAGGGCCGGCCATCTCGACGCTTACACAGCTCCTGAGCTCTGAGATACTACAGTTCAGTGTCGCTTTACGTCCACAGAGACCATAAGGACTATTATTAGGGCCGGCCATCTCGACGCTCACGCAGCTCCTGGGCTCCGAGTCAGAGAATAATCTTCTTCCGTCCGTTTTACGTGAGGTCCAGTCGCGGTGGTCCGGACGCCCCCGAAAGAGGATAAACTCGGGTCCTTAGTGGCTAATGCCTGGCAGTGGGACTGGACTTCCTGCCCTGTGGTAGCGACCGCACGTCCAGCCCTTGTTAGTGGACATTGCTCACGCGTGCGGCGGGTTCAGGAGTAAGCGCTGTGGCCGAGTGGGACCCACGGCCAGCGCATTCTCACACTGACCAGTGAAGTGACTGACCATCACTGAGCTACAAAGACCCCCCCCCCCCCCCCCACACACACACACACACCCAACCACTGACTGTTTGGCTTTGGTCATCGCATTCCCACACTGACCAGTGAAGTGACTGACCATGCAGTGAACAACCCCCCCCTCCCCCCCCCCTCCCACACCACACACTCTGACAGCCTGGCTTTGACCAGCGCATTCCCACACTGACCAGTGAAGTGACTGACCATGCAGTGAACAACACCCCCCCCCCCCCCCCCCCACACACACACACACGCAAACACACTGACAGACTTGACTGCCTGGCTTTGGCCATCGCATTCCCACACACTGACCAGTGAAGTGACTGCAGACCATGCAGCGAATGGTCATTCACGAACCGCCGCCACGCCACTGGACTTGACTCGCCCGGCTCTGTGTCTGTCTCCAAGGGGAGCAGATGGCTAGCGGTCATCCTCGCATTGACCCAACGACCCCCTCCCTTCCCCTCCCCCGTCCCCGCGACCCCACCCTCCCTCGCGACCTCCCCCAGTCTCTAAAAATACCCCCCTGGACCCCCCCCCCCCCCCCCCTACCGTCTCTGGTGTCCACTTTCGAGCCTTCCCGGTCCAGATGAGCGAGACTCGAACGCCAAGCGTACGTCCACCGCGCTAACCTGCTCCCTCGCCGACTCAGGCCCTGTGACCCCCTGACCAACAACAGTCACTGACCTCCAAGGATGGTTGGGGGGGGGGGGGGGGGGGATGCTTGCCGTGGGGGGCAAGGGGGGGGGGGGGGGTAGGGTCGAAACATCGGACCAATCAGAAGCGTCGTGGTGCTGTTGCCAGGGGCAACGGAGAGGCTAGCGAAGGGAGGGGGCATTGACTGGTCAAGGGAGGGTCAGGTTTCTCATCGGCACGAATCGTGTCTCGGATATGAGCCGGGGGGAAGGGGGAGGGGGGGGGGGGATGTCACGCGCCAACCCGATCCGGCTGCTTTACACGACTAAAAGTCAGAAATCACGACCCTTGTCGGTTCAGCGAGAAACTGAGCACGTACGTCTGAGCGTGTGGTGGTTAATCCCTGTTAATTAATTAATTAATTGTTATTATTATTATTATTATTATTGATCGCTTTTATATAGCGCTATTCTCCTTATTTATTATTTAATTCATTAAATGTTTGCTGGAAGGCTTGGGTCGAAAATAAACACCTAATTTTATTAATTTAATTTTTTTACGCCGATTCTTTTGTTGTTGTTAGATAACGTGTATGGAACGCTAGGGTTTATTTACATGCACGTAACGAGAGAAGAGTTTTGAAATGTGCACTTGCTTGACAGAACTTGATCGTCCTGAGGTGACTCAGTGCGGTTGAAGACGTTAAAATCCATTTAGTAACTAATTTGCTCTCAAGGCCAGTCGTCCTGAGGTGACCTTGAGCGGTTGACGGGACGTTAAAATCCATTTAGTAACAAATTTTCTCTCGCGGCCAGTCGTCCCGATGTGACCCTGGACGACCCTGATCCAATGACTAGCTGAACTAATTCAGTGCGAAATGGGATGTGCCGGATGCAGCAGCTGCTGCTGTCGTTTCTGCTGTGTACCCCTTTAACCCTGCTCGGTAGTAGACATCGTTTGTTGTGTCACAGTTTTGTCCTCTTTCGCTAGTTTACATTGTCCCGTCTAAGTTTGGCCATCTTCGCTAGTTTACATTGTCCCGTTTCAGTTTTGCCCTCTTCGCTAGTTTACATTGTCCTGTCTCAGTTTTGTCCTGTTCGTAGTTTACATTGTCCTGTCACAGTTTTGCCCTCTTCGTTAGTTTACATTGTCCTCTCACAGTTTTGCCCTCTTTCACTTGTTTACATTGTCCTGTCACAGTTTTGTCCTGTTCGTAGTTTACATTGTTCTGTCACAGTTTTGCCCTCTTCGCTAGTTTACATTGTCCTGTCTCAGTTTTGTCCTGTTCGTAGTTTACATTGTCCTCTCACAGTTTTGCCCTCTTCACTAGTTTACATTGTCCTCTCACAGTTTTGCACTGTACCTGACCCATTTCTCTGTTCGGTAATCGACATCGTTTTGTCTCAGTTTTGCTGTGCTCGGTAATCGACATCGTTTTGTCTCAGTTTTGCTGTGTTCGGTAATCGACATCGTTTTGTCTCAGTTTTCCTGTGTCGGTAATCGACATCGTTTTGTCTCAGTTTTCCTGTGCTCGGTAATCGACATCGTTTTGTCTCAGTTTTCCTGTGCTCGGTAATCGACATCGTTTTGTCTCAGTTTTCCTGTGCTCGGTAATCGACATCGTTTTGTCTCAGTTTTCCTGTGTTCGGTAATCGACATCGTTTTGTCTCAGTTTTCCTGTGTTCGGTAATCGACATCGTTTTGTCTCAGTTTTCCTGTGTTCGGTAATCGACATCGTTTTGTCTCAGTTTTGCTGTGTTCGGTAATCGACATCGTTTTGTCTCAGCTTTCCCGTGCTCGGTAATCGACATCGTTTTGTCTCAGTTTTCCTGTGTTCGGTAATCGACATCGTTTTGTCTCAGTTTTGCTGTGTTCGGTAATCGACATCGTTTTGTCTCAGCTTTCCCGTGCTCGGTAATCGACATCGTTTTGTCTCAGTTTTCCTGTGCTCGGTAATCGACATCGTTTTGTCTCAGCTTTCCCGTGCTCGGTAATCGACATCGTTTTGTCTCAGTTTTCCTGTGCTCGGTAATCGACATCGTTTTGTCTCAGCTTTCCCGTGCTCGGTAATCGACATCGTTTTGTCTCAGTTTTGCTGTGTTCGGTAATCGACCTCCGCGTTTTTCGTTGTCCCTCATCTCCTCGCTGCTGGCGTTAGACTGCTTCGAACAAGCTGACTGCCCGACGCTGCTCAGTCAGAGAACGCCAGTCGTGTGTACTAGACTTCAGCCATGTAAACGGGGACAGTCGTGAGTGATGGATGAAGCGCCTAATGGTGGGTGGGGAGGAGGGGGGCGGGGGGGGGGGGGGGGGGGGGGGAGAGATGAGATTGGATCTATTAAATATAGCGAGGGGTTGAACATTTCCGACTAATGACACTCTCTGCCAGAGAGCGTACAGGGGCGATAAATCATCCGCTGCAAGGGGGGTATGACTAGTGACAACCGAGACGAAGCAGTTTCGGGGAGCCTGGTATCCGGGAGTCCTCGTTCGAGGCCTCGACTTTATTCTTTTTTAAATAATAAAGTGTGTGTGTGTGTGTGTGTGTGTGTGTGTGTGTGTGTGTGTGGAGAAGAGAGAGAGAGAGAGAGAGAGAGAGAGAGAGAGAGAGAGAGAGAGAGAGAGAGGCTTCTGCCTAAAATATTTATGCTTGAGTATCTAACTCCTGAGTATCTAACTCCGGGATCAAGATTTTAGGCAAAAGCCTAGTCTGTCGGTCTGTCCTTGCAAAAGGAGAGAGAGAGAGAGAGAGAGAGAGAGGAGAGAGAGAGAGAGAGAGAGAGAGAGAGAGAGAGAGAGAGATGGTAGGTAGCGTTGCTTAATGTCCTCAGATGTCAGTTGACAATTAGGGAAGAGCTTGAGTGACAGGGAAGAGATGTAGTAGTTGCTTAAGTCCTCATGCAGTTACATATTAGGAAAGCTTGACCATGCCGAAGCTGTTCGTATAGCTTTACGTCCACGGAAACCAGAAGGCTCGTTAGGACGGACAGCCCAGGACGGCCACCTCGACTCTCACACAGCTCCTGAACTATGGAGAGAGAGAGAGAGAGAGAGAGAGAGAGAGAGAGAGAGAGAGAGAGAGAGAGAGAGAGATCTTAAACAGTCAGGAATAAAGACCGCAGTCAGTCATTGTTAGAAAAGGAAAAAGCCACCCCAGGCGAGAGAGAGAGAGAGAGAGAGAGAGAGAGAGAGAGAGAGAGAGAGAGAGAGAGAGAGAGAGAGAGAGAGCAGACAAGACAGACATAGACAGAGAGAGAGAAAGACAGACAAGAGAGAGAAAGAGACAGACAGAGAGAGAGAGAGAGCGCGCACACCTGACACGTGACGAGTGGCAGTGCACTGACCTTGACTGTCGGGATTAAAGTAGGTCACCCCACTACACCTGTCTACACAGACCTTACCTTTACACCCCCACCCCCCTCTCTCCCGTCTCGCGAAGTCTGCTGATAAAGCTAAACAGCCAGTCGTGCGCACAGCGCCCCGCTCTCACACAGGACTGGGAAATCCCAATCCATCAGCATAATCTGTGGCTGGTCCTGCTGGAACATGTTGCCCACCTGCTCGCTCTCCGCCGCTTCTCGAAGCGGGTAAATAAGTGAAGTGAAGTGAGCACGGTGCTTCACGTCCACAGAAACCGCAAGGCTTTTTTCTTTTCTTTTCTTTCTTTTTAAATAATCTTTTTCTTTATTCACGAAAACTGTAACAAGCATTTCACAATAGCATAAACAAAGAAAATACACAGCGGAGAAGGAAGGAAAGAAAATTTGCAAAGACAAGATAGAAAAGAAAAAAAGACAGAAAAAAGGCACAACTGGCCGCAAGGCTTATTAGGGACGGGGAGAAGGGGGGGGGGGGGGGGGGGGGGGGGGGGGGGGGGGGGGAGGGGGTACGGAGGTAGGGGGTGGAAAGGGAGATCATATTCCTATCGCTATACTGTCACCACCAGAACGACTCCTGCATTAAGATGGGCCGCGATGAGAGCCATTTTAATGTTTCATGAATTGTGAGGGACAAAGTCACAAGACAGTGTCCACAAACCACACCTTTTGAAGAGAAAGGAGAGCCGAAGCGGATTCGAACCGAGGTCCCTCTGCTTACCAGCCTAAGGCCTTACCGCTGGGCCAAACCGGCCCCACCAAGAAGCGGGTACAGGGGGCCTGTACAAGTTGTACTATTTTGGTCGCATGCCCTTCCCGGGCTTAAAGGGAACACAAAGGATGCCCTTAGTCCTAGCTGATATAAAATAAATGAGAGACCTTTCACAGACGTCTACGCTAATGTGAGTCGGGTCCGTCATTCGTGGACCCCGGTGTCCCATGGGACGGTAATGGTTTCCTGCGGTCGTGTGCGCGTTTAGTATTATATATATATTATATATATATATATATATATATATATATATATATATATATATATATAGGAGTGAAGGTTTTGTACGGTTTGGATTGGAAGTCTGTGGCTTGTTGTCTGTACAGCATTGCCATTTTGGTCTCGCGATCGTGTCGTGTGTGTTTAGCTGCTGACGGAAGTTTGTTGTTGTTGTTGTATGCTTGAGGTTAAAGTTGTCTGTTGTTGTGTTGTCTGTTGTTGTGTTGTCTGTTACTCTGCAGGACGATAATGGTCTCTCGCGATCGTGTCGTGTGTGTTTAGCTGCTGACGGAAGTTTTGTTGTTGTATGCTTGAGGTTAAAGTTGTCTGTTGTGTTGTCTGTTGTTGTGTTGTCTGTTACTCTGCAGGACGATAATGGTCTCTCGCGATCGTGTCGTGTGTGTTTAGCTGCTGACGGAAGGTTTTGAATGCTTGAGGTTAAAGTTGTCTTGTGTTGCCTGTTGTTTGTTACTCTGTAGCAAAGATTATAAATGTATTGAAAATCTTTGTAGTACGACAATGGTCTCTCGCGATCGTGTGGTGTGTGTTTAGCTGGTGACGGAAGGTTTTGAATGCTTGAGGTTAAAGTTGTCTGTTGTTTGTTACTCTGTAGCAAAGATTATAAATGTATTTATAATCTTTGTCTGTAGCACGATAATGGTCTCACGCGATCGTGTGGTGTGTGTTTAGCTGCTGACGGAAGGTTTTGTATGCTTGGGGTTAAAAATGGTTGCATGTTGTCTGTAGGACGGTAATAATCGTAGTCTTAGTAATAGTCTTGTGCGACCATGCGCGCCTTCAGATACAGGTGTATGCTTGAGATTAAAATTGTCTGTTGTGTTGTCTGTTGCTCTGTAGTACGATAATGGTCTCTCGCGATCGTGTGCGCCTTTAGATACAGACTGAGAAGGTGTATGCTTGAGATTAAAATTGTCTGTTGTGTTGTCTGTTGCGCTGTAGTACGATAATGGACTTTCGCGATCGTGTGTACGTTTACTGATGATGATGATGATGATGATGATGATGATGAAGTGATGCTTAATGTCCTCAGATGTCAGTTGACATATTAGGGACAAGTTGTGACCAATGCGGAAGCACGGTTCAATATAGCTTTACGTCCACAGAAACCAGAAGGCTCGTTAGGACGGACAGCTCAGGACGGCCACCTCGACTCTCACACAGCTCCTGAACTATGTGGTGTACGTTTACGTGCAGGGGCATGGCTTTGTATGCTGGAGGTTAAAGATGGCTGCATGTTGTCTGCAGGACGAGTATATTAACTGATAGTCCTGTGTGCCTTTAGATACAGACGGGAGGTGCCGTATGCTTGAGATTAAGGCTGTGTTGCCTGTTGTGTTGTTACTGTGTGGTGCGATAATGGTCTCTCGCTATCGTATCTACTTCAGAGTTCAGGAGCTTTGTTAAAGTCGAGGTGGCCGTCCTGGGCTTTCCGCCCTAATGAGCCTTACGGTTTCTGTGGACGTAAAGCAACACTGAACCATGCTTAGGCATCGGTCACAGTGTGTCCCTAATATGTCAACCGACATCCGAGCACATTAAGCGCTACATCATCATCATCATCATCATCATCATCGTATCTACGTGCGCGCGCCAGATGCAGACAGAGGGTTTCCTATAAATAAGTCGTGGGAGATTAAAAAGTGCGATTAAGGTTATTTAAATTTTTTATTTTTTATTAACGACGTCTGAATCGGACATCACAAACCAGCCCGCCCATTCTGGGGGTGTCACTTTTGGAGAGGGGGCGGGGGGGGGGGGGGGGGGGGGGGGGGGGGGGGGGGGGGGCAAGCCCAGCAACACCTCTCATCAAGGCGAACTGTGAGAGAGCACTGCAGTGTCGGACGTTATGTCGGACGTTACCTCAGAAGGACATAAACTTGCAAACAAACGGCTTAGCCTTGCTTCGGAATCGCACGGCGGCTTGCGCCGGAATCTGGCAGCTGGAGCTAACGAGAGGCGCCCGTAGATCTGTCTGTGCGGATGGAGATTCACCTCCACGTGAGGTAGGCAAAGCCTGCCATACATCAGCCTGTGGCGGGTTGTTGGAGAGAAATAGATTCTGGATCGAACCCGGATTTGATGAGATGGGGATCCGGTGGTGGATCGAGGGGGATGTCAGCCGGGGAGGCTGGCCTCATTACTTTGTTCGTGACGGTATCTCCCGCGGATTAAGTTTGAAGTAAAACAGTTTCAAAGGAGCATTTTTTTCAGTTTCCCGATTGACGTCATTTCCTGTGTCGAAAGGTTACCAAAGCAGCGCTGCTGGTGTGTGCGTGTGTGTGTGTGTGTGTGTGTGTGTGTGTGTTATCACCCTCTTAGCTAATAAGCAACAACGATGACGTTTTTGTTTTTTGTTTTTAAAAAAATCAAATATTGGGGGAGGGGAGAGTGTGTTGGCTTGACTGCTCGATTGTCCGTGCTGTGTGTTGGCTGGGGGGCTTGAAAAGGGAGCGGCAAATTTCACCCCCGTGTTTTGCTCACATAGTTGATTGAAACCGTGGGCTTATTAGGGACGGGAGCCCAGGACGGCCACCTCGACTTTCACGCAGCTCCTGAACTCTGGTGTTCGCGTACTGCTAGAGGCGCCTTAGTAGTATGCAAAGACCGTAGTCACCCTGTCTAATAAGGCGCGTCTAGCAGTATGTGTCACCCTGTCTAACAAGGCGCGTCTAGCAGTGTGTAAGACCCTAGTCACCCTGTCTAACAAGGCGTCTTATTAGTAAGGCCCCATAGTATGTCACCCTGTGTAACCAGGCGTGTCTAGCAGCATGTAAGACCCTAGTCACCCTGTCTAACACGGCGCGTCTTGCAGCACGTAAGACCCTAGTCACCATGTGTAACCAGGCGCGTCTTGCAGCACGTAAGACCCTAGTCACCCTGTGTAACCAGGCGCGTCTAGCAGCACGTAAGACCCTAGTCACCCTGTGTAACCAGGCTCGTCTAGCAGTATGTAAGACCCTAGTCACCCTGTCTAACACGGCGTCTTATTAGTATGTAAGACCCTAAAGTATGTCACCCTGTGTAACCAGGCGCGTCCAGCAGCACGCAAGACCCTAGTCACCCTGTGTAACCGGGCGTGTCGCTGTTGTGTGCAGGGCCGTGACGGACCCGCGGGACAGGAAACGGGTGGCTCTGAAGAAGATGCCCAACGTCTTCCAGAACCTCATCTCCTGCAAACGGGTGTACCGGGAGCTGCGCATGCTGGCCACCTTCAAGCATCAGAACGTGAGTCCTCGCTGACTGCTTGGGTGTCCGTGTCCTCTGTGTCGGTCGTCCTTTCTCTGTGTCGGTTTTCAATGATTGATTGGCCGTCCTCTGTGTCGGTCGTACCGCCTGATTGTCCGTCCTCTGTGTCGGTCTTACTGTTTGATTGTCCGTCCTTTCTCTGTGTTGGTTTTCAATGATTGATTGTCCGTCCTCTGTGTCGGTCTTACCGCTTGATTGTCCGTCCGTCCTCTGTGTCGGTCTTACTGTTTGATTGTCCGTCCCTTCTCTAGCTCTGTGTTGGTCTGACTGCTTGGTTGTCCGTCCTGTGTGTTGGCTTAACTGCTTGGTTGTCCGTCCTGTGTGTTGGCTTAACTGCTTGATTGTCCGTCCTGTGTGTTGGACTTTGGTTGTCCGTCCTGTGTGTTGGCTTAACTGCTTGATTGTCCGTCCTGTGTGTTGGCTTAACTGCTTGATTGTCCGTCCTGTGTGTTGGCTTAACCGCTTGATTGTCCGTCCTGTGTGTAGGCTTAACTGCTTGATTGTCCGTCCCTTCTCTGTGTTGGCTGGTCTGCTTGTCCGTCCGCACGTCTTCTGTATTTTGATTTGTGTGACTGACTGAACTTTTTTCGTGAGCACGGGCTACGTTTGTCTGTCTGTCCGTGTGTCTGTCTGTCTGTCTGTCTGTCTGTCTGTCTGTCTGTCAGTCAGCCTTTCTCGTGAAATAAAGTTTTTACTGGGGTTACAAAATTCTCCCTTTTTCTCTTTCTACCCCCCCCATTTTTCTCTCTTTACCCTCCCCCCCCCTCCCACCCCCCGCCCCCTTTTTCCTCTCTTCTCCCTCTCTCTCTCCCCTCTCTCTTCCTCTCCTTTTTCCCTCCCCTTTTATTTCCTTCTCTCTTTCTCTCTTCTCCCCCTCTCCCCTCTCTCTCTCTCCCCTCTCTCTCTCCTCTCTCTCGCCCACCCCCCCCCCCTCTCTCCCCCCCCCCCTTTTCCCCCACTACTCTTCTCTCTCTCTCTCTCTCTCCCCTTACTTCTCCTCTCTCTCTTTCTCCCCTCTCTCTCTCTCTCTTTCTCCCCTTCTCCCCTTCCCCTCTTTCTCCCTCTCTCTCTCTCCCCCGCCCCACTAAAATCCCCCTCTCTTTCCCCCCCTTTCTCTCTCTCTCCCCTCTCTCTCTCTCTCTCTCTCCCCTTTTTTCCCTATCTATTTTTCCTTTCTCTTTCTCCCCCCTCTCTCTCTCTCCTCCCCTCTCTCCCCTCTTTTCTCCCCTTTTCCCCCTTACTATCTATCTCCTCTCTTTCTCCCCCCTCTTCTCCCCTCTTTTCCTCTCTCTCTCCCCTCTCTCTCCCTCTCCCCCCCTTATTTTTCCTATCTCCTCTCTCTCTCTCTCTTTTCCCCTCTCTCTCTCCTCTCCCCTCTCCCCTCTCTCTTTGGCCCCTTACCCTACTATTTTCCCTCTCTTTCTCCCCTCTCTCTCTCTCTCTTCTCTCTCCCCTCCCTCCTCTCCCCTCTCTCCCCCTTACCTTCTTCTCCTCTCTTTCTCCCCCCCCCCCCCCTCTCTCTCCCCTCTCTCTCTCTCTCTCGCCCCCTTACTATCTATCTCTTCTCTCCACCCGCCCTGTGTTCGGTCTGCGTGCCTGTCCCTGTGCCATTGTTAAGCCAGGAACAGGAACAGAATAAACTTCGGCAGGCTTCGCTTACTGCCGGGAAATTTTTTGCTTTCTGCCTGCCATCTCGCCGACCCGCTTCAGTTGTTTTTAGCCCCTTCGCTCTCCTCCTCCCCCCCCCCCCCCCCCCCTTCCCCCCCATTCCCCCGTTAACCGCGGTTGGGTTGACTGGGGTAAAAAAAGGGGTTCGGACCATCCCCCCCCCCCCACCCCCTTTCAGTCTTCCCGGGAAAACGGAAAAAGCTACCCGAGCACTAGAAAAAATCCGGGTAACTTAAAGGCACTTTGACTTGGGATTTGATACACTGCTTTTTTGTGTGTGTTTTTTTGTTAGATTTTTTTGTCCCTGGCCCTCCCGACCTTGGCAGCAATAGACTGGGTGGTGTTGAATAGCAAGTACCCGTACAGCGATTTTGTAGAACTGTGCCCGTCTCTGCCTGTGCCCTGTCTCTCTGTGTGTTAGTGTGTGTGTCTCTCTGTCGGTGTGTGCCTCTGTCTGTACCTCTGTCTGTCTGTGTGCCTCTGTCTGTCTGTGTTAGTGCATGCCGCTCTGTACCGCTCTCTGTCTGTGTGACTCTCTCTGTGTTAATGCGTGCCTCTCTGTACCGCTCTCTGTCTGTGTGCCTCTCTGTGTGTTAATGCGTGCCTCTCTGTACCGCTCTCTGTGTTAGTATGTGCCACTGTGTTCCTGTCTGGGTTAGCGTGTGCCTCTCTCTGTACCTCTGTGTTAGTGTGTGCCTCTCTCTCTCTGTACCTCTCTGTGTGTTCGTATGTGCCATTGTGTGTGTGTGTGTGTTAGTGCGTGCCTCTGTCTCTATCTGTGGTTGTGTGTGTATTAGTGCGTGCCTCTGTCTATGTGTGTGTGTGTGTGTGTGTGTGTGTGTGTGTGTGTGTGTGTGTGTGTGTGTGTGTGTGTGTGTGTGTGTGTGTGTTAGTTAGTGTGTGCCTTTCTCTGTACCTCTCTCTGTTTTAGTATGTGCCTCTGTACCTCTGTGTGTGTGTTACTGTTAGTGTGTGCCTCTGTCTGTATCTCTGTGTGTGTTAGTGTGTGCCTCTCTCTGTACCTCTGTGTTAGTGTGTGCCTCTCTGTACCTCTGTGTTAGTGTGTGCCTCTCTCTGTCTGTGTTAGTGTGTGCCTCTGTACCTCTGTGTGTGCCTCTGTCTGTATCTATGTGTGTGTTTGTGTGTGCCTCTCTCTGTACCTCTGTGTTAGTGTGTGCCTCTCTCTGTACCTCTGTGTGTGTTAGCGTGTGCCTCTCTCTGTCTGTGTTAGTATGTGCCTCTGTACGTCTGTCTCTCTCTCCGTCTCTCTCTCTCTCTCTCACACACACATACACACATATCACCACCCCCCCCCCCCCCGTCTCTCTCTCTCCCTCCCTCTCTCGGTCCGGGGGCAAAGGACGAATTTACTTACGAGGCTGTGACAACGTCAGTGTTTATGATATTGTTCAGCAGTCTAGCAGAGATAGATACTGTTATCTGGTGCGTGGCCATGTCTGGTCGTGCTTAGCCAGTGTTTGTTGCCAACAGCCGAATGAGTGTCGATCTCCTCCTGCTTTTCAGGTACTATCGCTGTATGACATCGTCCAGCCGGAACACGTCGACCTGTTCAACGAAATGTATCCTTGGAGTTGTCTGGTCATTGTTTTGGGGGGGCTACTTTGTGTGTGTGTGTGTGTGTGTGTGTGTGTGTGTGTGTGTGTGTGGGGGGAGAGAGAGAGAGAGAAAAAGGGGAAAGGGGGGGGAAAAAGGGGGGGGGGGTGTGGGGGGTTGTGGGGAGAGAGAGAGAGAGAAGAGAAGAAAGAAGAAGAAGAAGAAATTTAATGGTTGTGTTCCCCTGGGTTGTTTGTGTGTATTAGTACTATCACGTTGCCCAAAAAAAAAAAAAATGCCGCTCTTTTCCCTTTTCAGCCCCCCCATTGATCCCCGCTCCCCCACCATCGACCCCCCCGTTGTCCACACAGACCAACCTCACTTTACCCCAAGTTAAGAGATTTTTGTCAGGAGAAACACTCGCCTTCCAGACGTCACGAGCCCCCACTCCCGAAAGACATGATCGTGAGGGAGGAAGAGAGAGGGGGGGGAGGAGGGGGAGGAGGAGGAAGGGGGAGGGTAGGGGGGGAGGAGGTGAGGGAAAAGGAGAGGGGGAGGAGGGGAAGGGTGAGGGGAGGAGGTGAGGGGAGGAGGCAGGGGGTGAGAGAAGCGCGAAGAAGAGAGGACAGAAAACAGCCGGTGTGCACCCCAAGTGGGAGTTTACCTGTAGCCGGGGCTCTATATCCGGACCTGACGACACGCACGTGAAGCGCGGTGCCCTATTTTCGGTCGCTGCTTCCGCTGTCGCTACAACCGCGAGAGAATCAAGGAGGAGGGGAGGCGGCGGTTGAAGCGGAGGGGGAAAAAATCCATAAAAGAACAGACCGGATCAACTGTCAGGTTTTCGCTTCGTGCGTACGTGTGTGTGTATTTGTGGGGTGGGGTGGGGTGGGGGGGATTACCTGAGGGGTATTATTAAGCTTACGGCGCTGATATTACTTCCAAAATAAATAAATAATAACAAACCAACCAACCAGCCCAGTAATAATTGAATAAACCATAGACAAAAAAACTAAACAAACCAACAACACAAAATCAACCCACACCCCACACACACACACACACACACACACACACACACCCTCGGAGAGAGAGAAGGAGGAGAGAGAGAGAGAGAGAGAGAGAGAGAGGAAACACACACACACACACACACACACACACACACACACACACCCCCAAACCCCCTCACAGGGGCAGAGAGGGGAGAGAGAGAGAGAGAGAGAGAGAGACACACACACACCACCACACGCGCCCCACACACACACATCACACACACACACACACACACCAATAACAACACAGGAACAAACAAGGGAGAGAAAAACAAAAATCTCAGTTTTGTTACTCCGCCATACATATTGGGGTGGGGGGGGGGGGGTGTATTCCCACTGGCTGTGTATATCTGTACTTGTGCGTACGTGTGTGACGTCAGCAACCTTAATTAACCTTGGGATTTATCTGCCTGTCTTGTTTTACGGGGGGGAAGGAGAGAAAAACGCCGTAATCTACCGCCCCTTTTGTGCGGTCGCCAAGGCCGACAGCGACACCGCAACAGTCTTCCGCAGTGAACCGCCGAACCAGGGGAAGCCTAAGACCAGTCGACTTGGGAGATCAAAGAAGGCTTAGTCTCTCTTCTGTGGGCCTGCACACCGCCGCTGACCTTTAAGAAGTACAGCTATTCGTATCAGCCTGGGGGGGGGGGGGGGGGGGGGGGGGGGGGGATCAGAGCATCTGCCTTGTTGACTGGCAGTGTCTAAGCCGCAGCAAAATGGCTTTGGGGGCAAGCTGAATCGGCCAGAATTAGGCCTTCCAGTTGAAGAAATAGGTCGGGTCGGCCGAAAATAGGCCGTTTCCCTATTTCGAGGGACAGTGTTAACGGTGTAAAAATCGATTTCTTTCTCTCCCCCTTTTTCTTCTTCTTTTCTTTCTTTTTTCCTTTTCTCCATTTCAATTCAGGCTCGATTCCAAGATGCATGTCAGATGCGATAATGGGGGTGGGGGTGGGGTGGGGCACAGACCAAACGCATCAGCTGTTTCGGAATAGTGCAGAACTACTCTTAGACTGCCGACGCTACCCGAGTGCACGGGGTAACGTGCGTTTTCTAAAATTCCGGCTCATGAAGCCCGAAAGGAAAGGGTCCTGCAGTTTATTTGGTGTTTTCCCCCCCAAAAAATGTGAGTTTTTCCCATTTTTCTTTGAAGTTCAGCCGCAAGGCGTCAGTTCTGTCGAAGAGAGAGAGAGAGAGAGAGAGAGAGAGAGAGAAGAGAGAAAAAGAAGAAGAAAAAGAAGAAGAAAAGAAAAGGGGAGGGGGGAAGAAGAAAGAAGAAGAGGAAGAGAAAGAAGAAGAGGAGGAGAGGGAGAGAGAGAAGAGAGAAGAGAGAGAAGAGAAAAGAAGAAGGAGGGAGAGAGAGAGAAAAGAGGGAGGAGGAGAGAGAGAGAGAGAGAAAAAAAGGGGGGGTGGGGGGAGAAGAAGAAGAAAAAGCATTTTCAAACAAATCGACCCAGGAGAGAGAAGGAAAAAAAAAAAATCAAACAAACAAAAAATCGTCAACGGTGGGTGACAGTGGATTTTCAACCCCGTTAATCGACCCGTGGAATCGTTGCCCGAGTTCATGTGATATTCTGATAATGTCCCGCTTTTCCCAATGCTTGACAAGTAGTAGCCTCCCCCTAACTGCTCAACTGTTGCTGCTTAGCCTTCCGTCTCGGCCCCGAACGTACCGTCGCTAATCACTAGGATGGATGGCGTTCTGTGGGGCCGAGACATGGCCCTCAATCTGGGCCGCGGGTCGGCCACCAGGAAGCTGGATTGGCAGAGACAGTCCCCCCGAGATGCAAAACTCGGAGAAAGTGATGAACCCGCACAACGGAACTCGGCCGCAGGCCGAAACAATGGGTCGCGCCGGCGAGAAATTATCTCGCGCCGGAGAGAAAGAGGGTCGCGCCGGACAGAAAGGGGCTCGCGCCGGACAGAAAGAGGGTCGCGCCGGACAGAAAGGGTTCGCGCCGGACTGTAGAGAAACGGTGTCGCGCTGGAGAGAAAAGGGGGTCCGCCGGACAGAAAGGGGGTCGCGCCGGACAGAAAGGGGGTCGCGCCGGACAGAAAGGGGGTCGCGCCGGACAGAAAGGGGGTCGCGCCGGACAGAAAGGGGGTCGCGCCGGATAGAAAGGGGGTCGCGCCGGACAGAATCGGGGTCTCGTTTGAGTGAAAATTGGGTCGGCCGGGCCAGAATTGTGGTTGCGCCGGATAGAAACGGGGTCGCGCCGGACAGAAACGGGGTCGCGCCGGACAGAAACGAGGTCGCGCTAGTGGGGTTTGGGGCGAAAGTGTGTCACGTCGAGGCCCAGAATACAATACCTGGCTGGCCGTTTTAGACATGTAACAGGAAGGAAACGAGGGCAGACCCAAGTGCGCTGGGATCACCGCCATCCAAGTGTGTATTGATTCCAATCTCGCGTGGCCCCGTTTTAGTTTATTCTGTGTTGCTTTTTTGTTGTTGTTTTTTAAAATTGAATTTTTAAGGTTTACTGTGCGGCTTAAAAGATCTCGGCGATGCATAAAACGCGATGGCAGTTTTCAAAAAGAGAAAAAAGACAAAGAAAAAACAACAACTGAAATTAGAATGACCGTTAGCGTTCTAAAACAAGATCCAAACACATCAAACAAATTCTCATGTTGTCATAATAAATAGCTTCTTTTAAAATAAAAAAATCTTTATTTTTAGCCTTTTCTCGGAATTCATTTGGATTTTGGTTTGGCTCTTTTAAACGGGTTACTGCACTTTGAAAAAAAGAAAGAAGAAAAAAGCGGTGCTTATTCGAACCATGGCGCCATTTTCCAGAATCTTTGAAGCGTTGTGAGGAAGTTGGAAGAGGTGGAAGTGGAAGCGTTTCACTCGCTGGCAACATCGGAAAAAACTTGTTAGGGGCCGTGCGATGGCGCCGCAGGAATTTTTGTGGCTTTTCAATTTCGGAGCGGCGAGAAAATGTCATGAGCGGAACTGAAACGAACCGTAATGTGTCGGAAAAAAGCCGCCCCGCCCAACAAAAAAGAAAATAAATAAAATAAAAAAAAAATGATATATTAAAAAAGATTTTTTTTTAAAAAACTTTAGTGTGTGTGTGTGTGTGTGTGTGTGTGTGTGTGTGTGTGTGAAAGTGCTCGAGCAAGCGCTTTTGTCTCTCCCGCATTTCCCCCGCGAACGAATCCCTTCAAAGCTGTTCGAGGAAGTACCTCTGGTGGAGTAAGTTTATGCACCTTGTTATGCACCTAGTTTATGTACACGCATGCCAGGCGAGGGTTACCGTAGGCGACTCGGGCCTTTGTTGCTGTGTTTGTTTCGGGCGCTGATTAACGCCCTGGGGCGTTAAATGATTCAATCAGTGCTGACGTTCCGCGTCGCTGAGATGGAGAGGAACAGGGACCTTGTTTGTGGAGGCTGTGCCACAAGCGTTAACCCCTTAGCCTTGGGTGCTCTTTTAACAGGGGTGTAGCCTTAGGCGCTCTTTGAACAGGGGTGTAACCTTGGGTGCTCTTTTAACAGGGGTGTAGCCTTGGGTGCTCTTTTAACAGGGGTGTAGCTTTAGGTGCTCTTTTAACAGGGGTGTAGCTTTAGGCGCTCTTTTAACAGGGGGTAGCTTTAGCGCCTTTAACAGGGGGTAGCCTTTCCTTTTAACAGGGCGTAGCCTTGCCTTTAACAGGGGTGTACCTTGGGTGCCTTTTAAAAGGGGAGCCCTTGGTGCCTTTAACAGGGTGTACCTTGGTGCTCTTTTAACAGGGGTGTAGCCTTGGGGCTCTTTAACAGGGGGTAGCCTTGGTGCCTTTTAACAGGGTGTAGCTTTTCCTTTAACAGGGGTGTAGCCTGGTGCCTTTAACAGGGGGTAGCTTTAGTGCCTTTTAACAGGGGTGTAGCTGCCTTTTAACAGGGGGTAGCCTTGGTGTTACAGGGGGTAACCTGGGGCCTTTTTAAAAGGGGTGTAGCTTTAGGTGCTCTTTTAGGGTGTAGCTGCTCTTTTAACAGGGGTAAACCTTAGGTGCCTTTTTAAAAGGGGTATTTAAAGGGGCCTTTTAACAGGGTGTACCTTAGGTGCTTTTTAACAGGGGTGTAGCTGCTCTTTTAACAGGGGTGTAGCCTTGGGTGCTCTTTTAACAGGGGTGTAGGGGAGCGGGGTGGGGAGTGAGGGAAGCAGGTTGGAAGCCTGAATGAAGAGTCACCAGTCAGAGGCTGCTATAACGTAACTTTGATTTGCACCAGCCAGGAAACAGTGTAGGCTCTCTCTCCCCTGAATCAGATGGCATAGGCAGCAGCTCGAACTATTACTAACTGACGACCTGCTACTGCAGGGACACTGGGGGAAAGAGGACGCGCTTATGATGAAGTGATGCTTAATGTCCTCAGATGTCGGCTGACATGTTAGGGACAAGCTGTGACCAATGCCGAAGCATGGTTCAATATAGCTTTACGTCCACGGAAACCAGAAGGTTCGTTAGGACGGACAGCCCAGGACGTCCACCTCGACTTGCACACAGCTCCTGACCTATGTGAGGACGCGCTGGTTGAAGTGTCGCTTTACGTCCATGATGATGATGAAGTGATGCTTAATGTCCTCAGATGTCAGTTGACATATTAGGGACAAGCTGTGACCAATGCCGAAGCACGGTTCAATGATTCTTTACGTCCACGGAAACCAGAAGGCTCGTTAGGACGGACAGCTCAGGACGGCCACCTCGACTCGCACACAGCTCCTGAACTATGTGAGGACGCGCTGGTTGAAGTGTCGCTTCACGTCCGCAGAAACCGTAGGTTTATTAGGGACGGGAGCCCAGGACGTCCACCTCGACTTGCACACAGCTCCTGTCCTATGAGGGAAGACGCGCTGGCCCAGCTCACAAGTTTTAAGACTTTAGATAATTGGGGCCATAAAGCTCCCACCCAATCAAAAAGGAAAAGGACAAGAAAGAAAAGGGACATGGTTCAGGAGCTGTGTGAGAGTCGAGGTGGACGTCCTGGGCTGAGCCTTCGGGTTTCCGTGGACGTAAAGAATTATTGCACCGTGCTTCGGCATTGGTCACAGCTTGTCCCTAATATGTCAACTGACATCTGAGGACATAAAGCATCACTTCATCATCATCAAAGAAAAGGGATATGGTTCAGGAGCTGTGTGAGAGTCGAGGTGGACGTCCTGGGCTGTCCGTCCTAATGAGCCTTCTGGTTTCCGTGGACGTAAAGAATTATTGCACCGTGCTTCGGCATTGGTCTCAGCTTGTCCCTAATATGTCAACTGACATCTGAGGACATAAAGCATCACTTCATCATCATCAAAGAAAAGGGTGAGCCGGTGTGGCCCAGCGGTAAGGCGTTAGGCTGGTAAGCGGAAGGACCTCGGTTCGATACCGCTTCGGCTCTCCTTTCTCTTAAAAAAGGTTGTGGTTTGTGGACACTGTTCTGTGACTTTGTCCATCACTTCCTATGAAACTTAAAAGGGTGCATCGCTGCCCATCTTAATGCAGGAACATTCTGGTGGGGACAGTGTGGATAGGTATATAATCTCCCCTCCCCCACCCCTCTCCCCCCCTCCCCCGTCCCTAAAAGCCCTACGGTTTCTGTGGACGTTAAGCACCAGTTTACTTAAGAAAAAGGGTTTAAAAGGGTCATGGCCCGAACACAAAAACACCGGGTTTCAGGGGGAAAGTGAAGGGACTAACCTTTGAACATTTGTGTCTGATGTTTGTGTATGAGTTTTATGTTTCGAAGTGATTGGTTTTGGTTGACTTGCAGAGGGTTGATAATATTATAAATATATATTATATATTATATAATTTATATATATATATATATATTTTTTTGAAAGAAGAAATGGTGCTATGTCCCGATTTTGCCTGAGGTGACTGGTGGGGTTGAAGAATTTAAATCCAATTTCTACAGGGGGTTTTGGATTTTTAAGGCCTGCCAACCGCACAGGGTCACCCCAGGACAGTCAAACTCAGGTCACAAGCAAATACACATGTCTAAACTCTGTAGGGCGGAATTGAAGCAACTTCGTAAGATTTTTTAACTTTTTGAAAGAAATCAACATTTCGGATTTAAAAAAAAATTTGAGATAACTATTGGTTATGTTGATGTTTTACTCCAATCTTTTAAGTCCCGTTTTAAGATTGTACAAGTATGCTAGTTTTAGCGTGTTCACATTTTTAACGGTTACTATATGAAAACAGAATATGTTTCGCCCTGATATAACCGCAATGGTTGATTGGGCGTAAAACACCAAGTTATTTACTTACTCGTCAGTGACGTAATGGTTGACTGGGCGTAAAACACCAAGTTACTGACTTACTCGTCAGTGACGCAATGGTTGACTGGGCGTAAAACACCAAGTTACGTACTTACTCGTCAGTGACGTAATGGTTGACTGGGCGTAAAACACCAAGTTACTGACTTACCCAAGTTACGTACTTACTCGTCAGTGACGTAATGGTTGGCTGGGCGTAAAACACCAAGTTACTGACTTACTCGTCAGTGTTGCCGACTGACTGCTTCGTGTTCCTCGAGAACTGGGTCAGCGGGAAGATCGGTCAGGGCGGATCACCTACTTTCGTCGACGTTCGGATCGAGCGTAGGGTAGACTGGTAGTGATTCATTCGTCTCCGGTGAGGGAGAGAGAGAGAGAACAGGCGGCAGTTGATGCAGTGTTTGCCCTCAGGCGAGCTACGAACTAGGTCACGGATCTTTAAAACAATACGCGACTGTCGCTGCGGGCCCTGAGCCGGTTTGGCCCAGCGGTAAGGCGTTAGGCTGGTAGGCAGAAGGACCTCGGTTCGAATCTGCTTCGGCTCTCCTTTCTCTTCAGAAGTTGTGGTCTGTGGACACTGTCTCGTGACTTTGTCCCGCACTTCCCACTGAAAAAATTAAAAAAGGTCCTTCCGCTGCCCATCTTTAAAGCAGGGGAATTTATTTTGGTGGTTTTCAGTGTACCCATAGGTTTTGTAATTTTTTCCCCCCCCCCCCCCCCCCCCCCCCCCCCCCCCCCCCCCCCCCCCCCCCCCCCATACCCCCCCCCCCCCCCCAACCCCCCCCCCCCCCCTTTCTGGTTTTTTGTGGACGTTAAAACACCAGTTTTTCCCTTTTTTGTTCCCTTTCGCAGCGGGTTTTGGCCCCTAGATGCGCGATATAAAAGTCGTATATAATTTTTGAGATGCAAAGATTTGGGGATGAACATGCAAATTTATATCATTTTGTGTTGTCCCGTGTGAACGTGTGCCCTTTAACAAAGGGAGGGGGGGGGATGTGGTGGTGGGGGGGGGGGGGGGGGGGGGGGGGGGGGGGGGGGGGGGGGGGGGGTGGGGGGGGGGGGGGGGGGGGGGGGGGGGGGGGGGGGGGGGGGGGGGGGGGGGAGGGGGGGGGGGGGGGGGAGGGGGAGAGGGGGGGGGGGGGGGGAAAAAGAGAGGAAAAAGGGAAACCCGCCCAAAAAAAAAGGGGGGGGGGGGGGGGGGGGGAGGAGAGAGGGGAGAGAGAGAAGAGAGAGAGAGAGAGAGGAGAGAGGAGAGAGAGAGAGAAGAGAGACGTACTCCCCCTACCCCCCCCCACTCTCTCTCCCCTTTTCCTCTCTCTCTCTCTTTTCCCCTCTCTCTCATTATTAAAAAATATTATATATATATAATTTAAAGGTCTCCTTTTTTTTTTGGCCTTTTTTAGGGTCGACCCCAAAAACAGGGAGAGCGGCCACAAGACAGTAAATTTTTTAAAAGCCCTCCACCCCTCGAACCAAATTTAGGGTCCCAAAGCCCGATGCCTAATCGCCCGTCAAAACCCCCGGGCTTTCGCCCCCTCCATCGCCGTCGGGGGAAAGGGAACCGCGAACCCCGACGTAAACTGGGCCACGGCGGGAATGAAAGCCCCCGACTTTTGCCCCCCCGTCGCCGTTGGGAAAGGGGAACCCCCCGCCCCCGTAAATTTGGGCCCCGGGCGGAAGCCCCCCCCCCCCCCCCCCCTCCCCCGGGGACTCAGCTTTTTGGTCTTAAATCCCTTTATTGGGGAAAAGGGGGGAATTAGAATTTAGTGGGGGTTTGGTTTTTGCAGCCCTGGACAGTTTTATTTTTAAAATTTTTTAAAAAAAGGGCTTTGGCCTACCCCCCAAAAGAAAGTTTTTTTTTTTTTTTTTTTTTTTGTTTTTGGGACAGATCTCATTTTTTGTACCGGGGAGGGGGAAAGGGGGTAAAGGTTTTGGGTTTGGGGGGGGGGGGGGGGGGGGAAAAAAAGGGGGGGGGCCCCGGGGGGGGGGAAAAGGGGGGGGGGGGGCCCAAAAGGGGGGGGGGGGGGGGGGGGGGGGGGGCCACGGGGGTTGGGGGGGGGGGTTTGGGGGGGGAAAAAAGGGGGGGGGGCCATTTGGGGGGGGGGGGGGTTTTTGGTTTTGTTTTAAAATAGACGGTCTTTGGCCTATCTTAAGAGAGAGTTGTTTTTGTTGTTGTTCTGTTTGAAAATAGACGGTCTTTGGCCTATCTTAAGAGAGAGTTGTTTTTGTTGTTGTTCTGTTTGAAAATAGACGGTCTTTGGCCTATCTTAAGAGAGAGTTGTTTTTGTTGTTGTTTGTTTTTTGGTACAGATTTTCTTTGTTATGCAGGTCTCATTTATTAGCTACGGCAGAAAGTCGGTCTGCGTACAGATCTTTATAATTTATGACTGGTTTCGGAGTCCGGCAGAACGTAGGTCTGGCATAACGTATCTGTCCGTATTCCTGCTTGTTTGCCTGCCTGTCTGTCTTGTCTGTCTTGTCTGTCTGTCTGTCTGTCTGGCTTGCAGCCTGTCTCTCTCCTTTCAGTCACTCACACGCACACCCGCAACACTAGGCCGCAGACTCGGTAGAGTGTGTGTGTGTGTGTGTGTGTGTGTGTGTGTGTGTGTGTGTGTGTGTGGAAGGTCGATTCTTTTAAATCTGTGTGTGTGGTGGTGTGTGTGTGTGTGTGTTGTGTGTGTGTGTGTGGTGTGTGTGTTGTTGTAGGGGAGGTGAATGGAACAACAAGATTACAGCAACGAAGAACAGAGAGAGAGACCGAGAGAGGAGAGGGAGAGAAGAGAGAGAGATGAGCATCGAGAGAGAGCGAGAGAGAGATTAAAAGAATCACCACCACACACACCACACACACACACACACACACACACACACACACACACAGAGAGAGAGAGAGAGAGAGAGAGAGAGAGAGAGAGAGAGAGAGAGAAGAGAGAGGAGAGGAGAAGGGATGTAAGAGAGAGAACGACCTTCAACACACACACATACACACACACACACAACAACACACACACACACACACACACACACACACACAGAAGAGAAGCACGAGAGTAGAGAGAGAGAGAGAGAGAGAGAGAGAGAGAGAGAGAGAGAGAGGAGAGAGAGATTAGGAGAGAGATGAAGCAAGAGAGACGACGAGATGAGAAGAGAGAGAGAGAGTGCTGACTGACATTTAGAGGAATCGACCTTCCACACACACACACGCACACAGACAGACAGACAGAGAGAGAGAGAGAGAGAGAGAGAGAGAGAGAGAGAGAGAGAGAGAAAATGCTGACTGACATTTAGAGAAATGAACCTTCCACACACACACACACACACAGGAGGAACAGGGGAAGGGGAAACAACTGGACCAGGATAGCAGGATGGCAGGCTGTGCCGAAAGTGGGTCGCGTTCCGGTCTGATTTTAATTTAGCGTGTCTGGCCGAACTACTGCCACTCTCACACCACACGCTGGCCAGTGCGGGACACTTCTCCGCACGCAGGGGGGGGGGGGGGGGGGCGGGGAAGCGGGGCACGAAGAGAGGTAGTGGGGGGGGGGCGAGAGAGAGAGGGGGGGAGGAGGGGGGGGGGGGGGGGGAAAAGAAAGGGGAAGGAAGCGTGGCAGGGAAGAGCAGAATACGTGTTACTTTTTTCTCTCTTTTTGTGTGTGTCTGTTCTGTTGCATTGTGTTCCCACGTCGTAAGGAAGGAAAGACGAAGCAGTTTTCCGTGAGCTGTTGGATTTGAAAAAAAGAATTCATGTCCCATTGCTTCCCCCTCCCCCTCCCCCCCCCTCCCACACAGCACCCCACCCCACCCCCACCCCATCCCCAAACTCCGTAACGCATAGACGGTAGCAGGTACCTTCCCTTCCCCCCACAAAACAACAAACGACAACAACCATGTGGGGGGGGGGGGGCGTGCGGGGTTGGTAGTCCGATGTGCTGTGTGTCGTGGTGTGTGTGTGTGTGTGTGTGTGGAGAGAGAGAGAGAGAGAGAGAGAGAGAGAGAGAGAGAGAGAGAGAGAGAGAGAGAGAGAGAGAGAACTCAAACTCGAAAACTTTATTTTCCAAGGATTGTAGGTTAGGTTCATTTAGAGCCGTCCAACAAAAAGTCCTTGCTAAACTACTGAATAAGTGCACAATGGAGAGAAACAATTATATGAAAAAACAAAACAAACAAAAACTAACTTTACAAACTCGAATAATATTTAAACAAGAGAGAGAGAGAGAGAGAGAGATGTCTGTGTAGCGTGTGTGTGTTTGAGAGAGAGAGAGAGAGAGAGAGAGAGAGAGAGAGAGAGAGAGAGAGAGAGAGAGAGAGACAGACTGTCAGTGGCACACACGTATAATTATATATATACCCAAGACGACAGACTGACTGCGCTGATGCGATGACCCGCACCGCACGTGCATGGGACGTCATGTGGTTTCCTTGACGCTGCGGTAGCTATGTACTGACGGAGCTGATGCAGAGCGACCTCCACAAGATCATCGTCTCCCCGCAGCCCCTCACCGCCGACCACGTCAAGGTCTTCCTCTACCAGATCCTGCGAGGTGGGTACTCACAGGCTTGGTCTTCCTCTGATGGATCCTGAGAGGTGGGTACTCACAGGCTTGGTCTTCCTCTGATGGATCCTGAGAGGTGGGTACTCACAGGCTTGGTCTTCCTCTGATGGATCCTGAGAGGTGGGTGCTCACAGGCTTGGTCTTCCTCTGATAGATCCTGAGGTGGGTACTCACAGGCTTGGTCTTCCTCTGATGGATCCTGAGAGGTGGGTACTCACAGGCTTGGTCTTCCTCTGATGGATCCTGAGGTGGGCACAGGCTTGGTCTTCCTCTGGTAGATCCTGAGGTCGGTACTCACAGGCTTGGTCTTCCTGTGATAGATCCTGAGGTGGGTACTCACAGTCTTGGTCTTCTTTTGGCGTTGCTCCGATGTTCTTTTCACAATAAAATAAAATTAAAATTAAAATGAACGAGCCTTTAGTAGTTGGCTCAGTTACCCTGTGAGGGATGATTTAAGTGACTGGACTTGACGTGGCGTCGTTTGGTTGCTGATTCTGCACGAGCGCTCCGGGCCTCGTTCTGTTTCAGATTCGCGACAGTTCACTCTGAGGTTAACCCGTAAATGTGTGTGTTCGTGTGTGTTTATATGTTGCACCAGCCTCGAGATAAAAGGACTATGTCCGGTCTGGAATTTAAAAAAAAATGGTTCTGTCTTATGCCTGAGTACACCTGTGTCGCCGAGTGTGTCTGAAATGCAGGGTATGTATGCCACTGGGGGGCATCCTTTTCTGACACACACAGTTCAAGAGCTGTGTGAGAGTCGAGGTGGCCATCCTGGGCCGTCCGTCCTGACGAGCCTTCTGGTTTCCGTGGACGTAAAGCTATACTGAACCATGCTTCGGCGTTGGTCAAAAGCTTTTCCCCATAATGTCAGCCGACATCTGAGGACATTAAGCAACAATACCACCTACCTGAGCGTCCATAGCTCAGGAGCTGTGTGAGGGGTCGAGGGCCGTCCTGGGCCGTCCGTCCCGACGAGCCTTCTGGTTTCCGTGGACGTAAAGCTATATTGAACCATGCTTCGGCATTGGTCACAGCTTGTCCCTAATAATGTCAACCGACATCTGAGGACATTAAGCAACGCTACCTACCTACCTACCTTCCCTTTCTGAGGATGTACCTCTGGTAGGAGTTCATGCGCCTTGTATTTACCCGCATGCCAAGGCGAGAGGTGCCGTAGGCGACTCGGGCCTCCGTTGTTGTTGTTGGGCTTGCGTGACGTAGTTCGAGCGCTAGTTAACTCCCCTTGTGTGTGGATTTGGACGTGGTGTGGTTTGGCGTGGCAGGTCTGAAGTATCTCCACTCTGCTGGGGTGCTGCACAGGGACATCAAGCCGGGCAACCTGCTCGTCAACAGCAACTGCTGCTTGAAGGTGAGCACTCCTCCTTGTCACCTCTCGTAGTAGTACTGTAGCTACGGCGGATACGCGAGTCGGCCTTAGTGCTAATAATATCCTCACCGTTGAGAAATAAGTTAAATCAATTTTTTCTCTCTTTCCCCTCTTCCCCCTCCTCTCCTTTTTTCCTTTCCTCTCTCCTCTCTCTCTCAAAACACACACCACACACACTCTCTTCCTCTCACTCTCTCTCCCCTCTCTCCCTCTCTTCCTCTTCCTCTCTCTCTCTCTCCACCACCCTCTCCTCTCTCTCTCTCTCTTTTCTTCTCTCTCTCTACACACACACACACCACACACACTTCTCTCTCTCCCACTCTCCCTCTCTCTTCTCTCCCTCTTCTCACTCTCTACTCTTTCTCTTCTCTCTCTCTCTCTTTTCTCCCCTCTCTCTCTCTCGCTTTTCCCCTCTCCCTCTCTCTCCTCTTCTCTTTCTCTTCTCTCCCCATTCTCTCTCTCTTAAGTTTTAAACATCAACAGTCCTCCCTCCCTCCCGTCGCCCCACTGCGTCGTCACACATGTCATTCGTTATGACTCGCGGCGGAAGTGCGTCACATGAATGGGGCTGTGTGGGGGAATGCGTTTTAATATATATATTTATATATTTTATATTATATATATATTTTAAAATATTATATAATATATATATATAATAGTCATGCAGCCAGTTGGGAAGCGAAAGAAAAATACAAACAAATCTCTAGACAAGATTTAAAAAATATTCCACGCGGCACAAACATAACACACAGCATGCACACATTTTCCCATCAAAGTCCCCCTCCCCCGCCTCTCTTCTTCACCCCAACACACACACACAAAACACACACACACACACACAAAAACACACCACCACACAACTACTCAACAACACACCACCCCACACACACACACACACACACACACACACACACACAAACAACACCACCACCACCCCCACCACCAACCACCCCAACACCACCCCACCAACCACCACCACCACCACCACCACCACCACACCACCACCCACCACCACCACACCACCACCACCACCACACCCCCACCACCACCAACACCAACAACAACAACAACAACAACAAACCCATCCACGAAAGAAAAAGAAGGGAAAAAAACGCGAAACAAGCGTCCTTGAGATAGATGGCAGTAGCGCCTGAAGCCGTCACTGACGCTCCATGCTGCACTTCTCTCTCTCTCTCTCTCTCGCACTCACTCACTCTCTCTCAAACTCACTCTCGGTCTCTTTCACTCTGTCTCTGCCTATTTCTCGCCCTGTCTGTCTGTCTGTCTGTCTCTCTCACGCTCTCTCTCTCTCTCTCTCTCTCTCTCTCTCTCTCTCTCTCTCTCTCTCGCACTCTCTCGCACTCTCTCACACACACTCTCTCTCTCTCTCTCTCTCTCTCTCTCTCTCTCTCTCTCTCTCTCTCTCTCTCTCACACACACACACTCTCTCTCTCTCTTTCGCATTCACTCTCTCTGTGCATCTGTCTCTGTCTCTCTCCCTCCCTCCCTCACTCTGCCCCCTTCTCTCCGTCCCGTCAGATCTGTGACACACACTTTCTCTGTGCATCTCTCTCTCTTCATCTCTCTCCTTCCCTCTCTCTCTCCTTCATCCACACTCCCTCCCTCCACTCTGCCCCTTCTCTCCGTCCCGTCAGATCTGTGACACACACTTCTTGTGCATCTCTCTCTCTTCATCTCTCTCCTTCCCCCTCTCTCTCCTTCATCCCACTCCCTCCCCCACTCTGCCCCCTTCTCTCCGTCCCTCAGATCTGTGACACACACCTTCCCCCTTGCTCTCTCTCTCTCATCTCTCTCCTTCCCTCTCTCTCTCCTTCATCCACACTCCCTCCCTCACTCTGCCCCCTTCTCTCCGTCCCCTCAGATCTGTGACACACACACACTCTCTCTTCGTCTCTCTCCCTCTCTCTCTCCTTCACTCACTCCCCCTCCCTCACTCTGCCTCCTCCTCTCCGTCCCCGTCAGATCTGTGACACACACACTCTCCCTGCCTCCCTCTGCCCCCTTCTCTCCGTCCCCCTCAGATCTGTGACACACACACTCCCTCCTTCTCTCCGTCCCCGTCAGATCTGTGACTCACACACTCTCCCTGCCTCACTCTGCCCCCTTCTCTCCGTCCCCGTCAGATCTGTGACACACACACTCCCTCCTTCTCTCCGTCCCGTCAGATCTGTGACTCACACACTCTCCCTGCCTCACTCTGCCCCCTTCTCTCCGTCCCCGTCAGATCTGTGACACACACACTCTCCCTCCCTCCCTCTGCCCCCTTCTCTCCGTCCCGTCAGATCTGTGACACACACACACACTCCCTCCTTCTCTCCGTCCCGTCAGATCTGTGACACACACTCTCTCTCTCTCTCTTCATCTCTCTCCCTCTCTCTCTCCTTCACTCACTCTCCCTGCCTCACTCTGCCCCCTTCTCTCCGTCCCCTCAGATCTGTGACTTCGGCCTGGCCCGGATCCACGAGCCCAACGAGGACGTGCACATGACGCAGGAGGTGGTGACGCAGTACTACCGGGCCCCGGAGATCCTCATGGGTGCCAGCCACTACGACTTCGGCGTCGACATCTGGTCCGTCGGCTGCATTTTCGCCGAGCTGCTGGGTCGCCGGATCCTCTTTCAAGCGCAGACTCCTATACAACAGGTGTGTAGTGTGTAGTGTTGTGTGTAGTGTGTGTGTGTAGTGTGTAGTGGTGTGTGTGTGTTGTGTGTAGTGTTGTGTGTGTGTGTGTGTGTGTGTGTGTGTGTGTAGTGTTGTGTGTAGTGTGTGTGTGGTGTGTGTAGTGTGTGTGTAGTGTGTGT